>JADKLZ010068002.1:0-12053 GCA_021533235.1 Biomphalaria straminea | reverse complement strand
CATTAAACAGAAAAGAAAAGTGTTAAAGTTTTTGCATAGAGTGAATTTAAGTGTTTGTATAGACTAATGTTTGTGAAACTGGTGACTATATCATGTACTTCTTTTTTTTTCATCATTTGCAATTATAAGCATTATATAAATCACCCTCCTGGTTTTCAAACCTGATGCCATTCTATTACCTTTTTCAATCAACCTTTTTTTTTATTGCTAGATAAACAGAGTTCACCACAGTATAAGACAGGCTTGGAAATAGGTACAACATAAGGAACTTTGTTTTCAAATCACTGTCCCATTTAAATCCTATTAACTAAAATTTTTAAAGCATTTTAATTTGTCTACCTTATAAATTAAGATGCTTTTAGTTCAATGATAAATATAGTGTTAAGTTGCAGGAATAGTTTAGGAGAAGTTGTTTTGATGACATGGTTGTTTAGGTGACATGAGTTATGTCATGTCAATGTTTTAGAAAACACTCAACCTTTTGTAATAATTGTTGTTTTTTTAAAGTAAGGGAAAAAAAAAGACAAATAGTTAAAAAAAACAAAACAAAATGTTTTCACAGTTTTAAATATTTAATGAATAGAGTTCCCTATTGTTAACAAGTGAGATGCCTACAGGAAAAAAGATGAATTCTACTCCTTCCCCATCTCATAATACATTTCAGGTGACTTGGACATATTCAGGTAGAGAACAATAGTATTCTCATGTGTACTTCCAAGCAAGAAGGTTGGTATCACATTACAGAGTAGGTCAGGTCCCAACCTGACTTGACCTACATTCCACATCTTTTAAATATTGATAGGTGATTAGGAGAGACTAACCATAATTTAAAAAAAAAGTAAAGCTTAAAATAATTCCATGTAATAGTGGAAACTTTCCTTTTGTTATCATATTACTTCTACATGTCAACAATCTCTTTCTGTTTTGTCTATTTTTTTTCTATTAATTTAGCCTTTTTTGTAGTAAAAAAAATAATTAAGTTTTCAAAAACTATAGTAAAATTAAATTAAAAATAAAGAATAATAGCAAAATAATGACAATTTTATGTTATATATGAAAAAAATAGACTAATTAAAAAAAATGAACAGAATAAAAAATACATTCATGCACAAAATTAAATTAATAAAGTTGTAATGAATAATATTCAAATCCTCATAATGTTAAATAATCATAAAAATGCACATAATTGTAACAGAAATACACAACAAAAACATGTATTTAGGAAGGAGAAATTACAATAATGGGGGTTCCAGAGAGTGAACAAAAGATAGAGAGAGAGAGAGAAGGAAAGAGAGAAAGCAGGCCATAAAACTTTATTGTAACAGATACACTTATTCACAGGCTAAAACAGTATGTAAGGTTGATCATTAACATGTAACCTGTTCATTAAAATAAAAAAAAGATAAGAAGGGAGTTTCTGGCCATAATAAACAATAGGAAAAGGTCTATAAGGCCTGGAAAAAAATCATATACAGTGGAACCTCAAGATACAAGTTTAATTCGTTCCAGCCTCAAGCCCGTAAGTCGAATTACTTGTTTTCCCATGTAAAATAAGGTAAACCCGATTAATTGGTTCTAACCCTATATAAAGTCCCAAAGGTACATAAATGCTGAAAAAGACATCTAAATTAATAAATGTACATGAAACACATAAACAATAAAATAAATAATGAAATGAGAAATGCAGAAAAGATAATCAGATCAATCAATTGTATGTAAAGTAATGGTAAATGTACAGAATATAATCTAGGTGGCTGACGACTGCGGCTAACCGAATGTGGGTGAGGAGGAGGGAACTAGGGGTAGGGAGGGTGAGATGACAGCACAGAACCAAGGCTACGTAAATATTTCATAAATAGTGATGGGAACAGACTCTACAAAAATTTTAGGAAATTTTTGAAATTGTGTTAACACTCCCCCCCCCCCCCTTTTCGAACGTTGGTGTGATAGATTGTAAAGACTAAGACTAAGACTGATTTATTGATCCTTACGGAAATCTGTTGTGATTACAAGGACTTTTTATTTTATATAAAGACAACACAACATAAACATACACATAAATACAACAGACACAAAAAACACAAAATCATGCATTGATCAAATCAATTATTGACAACATCCCACTCAGAACAGAATAATGTCATAGGCTGAGTGGTATGTCCACAGAAAATGTAATGACAGTTATATTTTAATCAGGTAACAATTTGACTCATCCCAAAACCTCAAACAACCATTTGTGTTCAAAGATTTATTAAAGAACATTAGAAATGGTTATTATTCCATTGTTTTCAAATAAGAAACTTTCTTAGAGATGCCTTCATAATATGTATTCTCTCTCTGTTATGGAAAGGTATATTCTTAGTTCCTATGTGTATCTCATAGATAATAGAGTAATGGTGGGCATTTGTTTTATTCTTTTATTAACTGAACTTAAAACCTCCTCATCAACAGAGCCTGTAGTACATGTAAACCTATTTCAACTATTTGTATATTTAATTGACATTTGATAACTAAATAATGACATTTGGAGAGGGGGGTATTAGACCTATTTGCATTTTTTTCAAGCAGAATATCTTTTTCATCTAGATCTATAGGCTATGTAGTTTCCATGGCTTTCACGACCAAAGTAACTTTGACGGACTTTTCACAGCTGTATGGGTAATATTTTTATTAAATCTACAGTAGATCTAGACCAGGCATGTCAAACTCATTAAGGCGTACGGGCCGCATACAAATCTTACTATGACCTGAGGGGCCGCAGCAAAAATCAGTTACAAAACAGCCTACCAGTCTTATGTAAATGAGAAACAATACCATCGAACATAATAATTAAGGGCGTACATGTCCCTTAGCTTAATTTGTAGTACTATTTGGTCTTTAAAAAGGGCGTAGGTTCAGACCCTTTTGGTCTCCCGCTCTGGCACGCCTGGTCCGACTGAGGAGGGCCGCACGCAGGCGGCACAGTCGTCGACCAAACGATGATACCAGACGCTTGTATAATAAGCTGTCGGTTGAGGTAAAGGAAGCCATTGCGGAAGGTACGAGACTGAAATGGGAAAAGACCTGCGCGCACCTAGATCTCGCGGATGGACGACAGGCATGGAAACTCCTTAATAACTTGGCTAGGGCGAAAGAACCAAAAGCAGCAGCGCCCCTGCTAACGGCTCAAGGCATGGCGGTCACAGACCAACAGAGGTCGGACGCTCTAAACCGTGCTTTTGCGGCTATCTCTAAGTCAGCGAAACGGAGTGACGTGTCGAACGCCCTCAATGGCATCAGAAAGGCCAAATCCAAAAGCTGCATGGTCTATGGCGAAGACGAGACGAGTACATTTACAAACGCTTTTACCCATGGAGAGCTAGCTATTGCACTTCGAAAGTGCAAATTACGTAAGGCGCCGGGGCCAGATGGAATTAGCAACGAGATGCTAAAGAATTTAGGCCCCATTGGCAGACGGAAACTGTTGGAATTGGTCAATCGGACTTGGACTAAAGGGGATTTCCCTAAGGCATGGCGTGAGGCTACGATTGTTCCCCTACTGAAAAAGGGGAAGGGGAAGGTCCCAGACCGTGCGGAAAGTTATCGACCCATCTCGTTGACGTCCAACGTTGGGAAGACGGCTGAACGCATGGTCAACAGAAGGCTCGTATGGTTCTTGGAAACGAAAGGTCTAGTTGCACCTGAGCAAGGCGGTTTCAGGCAGAACCGCAATTCGATGGACCAAGTAACGCTTTTTATGCAAAAGGTGGCGGATGGCTTCCAGTGGGGCAACACAAATCGACCCGGGCAGTCGACGCTAGCGGTTTTTATCGATCTGAAACAAGCGTATGACAAAGTTTGGCGGCCTGGCTTGTTGCTAAAACTTATGAACCTTGGAGTGGGTTCGTATATGCTTAGGTGGATACAAAATTTCCTCACGGAAAGGACGGTGCAGACACGGATTGGTAAAAACGTGTCGAGGAAACTTCCGCTGGAGCAAGGAGTGCCGCAGGGGTCGGCGCTCAGTTGTTCACTATTTTTAGTGTTCATCAACGACTTGCCGGGCCTCTTACGATGTCAGAAACTTCTGTTTGCAGACGATATAGTGTTGTGGGAGTCAGGCAGAGAACGCCAGCAGCTCATTGGCGCTCTGCAGCAGGCGCTGACGACAGTGTCCTGCTACGCCAGGCTGTGGGGCCTTGAGGTGAACCACTCGAAGTGTGTTTACTCTTGGTTCACACTAGGACGGGATATCATCAAAGAACCAGTTGAGCTACGGATGGACGGCAAGATTCTGGAATGGGACAAAAAGCCTAAATACCTAGGGGTTACCCTCGATCAGAAATTGACCCTGTGCGACCATATTCAGCATGTACGCGAAACAGCCTCCGAGAGGTTGAACATCGTAAAAAAGCTAGCTGGAACGAAGTGGGGGGCGAATGCGGGTGTACTGAGAACTCTGTACATGGGTGCAGTTCGATCTCATATTGATTACAGTCTCCCAGTTCAAATTTGGGCTTCGCAAACGTCTCTAGCGAAACTCGATGCTGTCCAGAACCAAGCCATAAGACTCATATGCGGCACGTTTCGCACCACGCCAACCGACGCTGGCGAGATCATGGCCAATGTACCGCCGTTGAAATTGCGAAGAGAACGAGCTGTCCTACTTGCTCACGAGAGATACGGACGGCTGGAGGAGGGATGCCCTCTCAGAAGTCTGGTTGACAACTGGGAGGGTAAGAGACGTCTCAAAAACCGGCCCTGCTTCATGCATGTGGCGCGTGGGCTGGTCAGAGGGATGAATCTACCGGTAGAGCGGGCTGCTCTTTCCCCGACCGGTGCCTTCCCCCCTGACAAAGTTTTCTGCATGCCGGCGGTGCAAAGGAGCTTGATTGACCCGGAAGTCACGAAACGGTGCGATCCTAAACGGCTACTTCAAACTGCCAGAGACACCATCGCATCGTACCCGGCTGGGGTGACCACTATCTTTGCGGACGGCTCCGTGAAGATGCTCGAGGGCACCACACAAGCTGGGTATGGGGCGGTGGTCCGACTCTCCGGCAATCCCGAAAGTGTGGAGCTGAGTGGGCCCTGCAGAGGCAAGAGCAGCACAGAAGCGGAGCTCGAAGCAATGCTCGCAGCATTGGCGTGGGTAGCAGAAAGAGTCGAAGATGGATCCTCGCCCCCAGCGGACGTGGTCATCTTTACTGATTCAATCTCTGCCCTCGATGCCCTTGAAGGGCAGCTCGCAGGTGTCGGACAGGTAGAAGCACTCCTAGCTCTAGTGGAGCGCCTTCTGCAGCTCAATGTAAATAGTTTTATACAGTGGGTTCCATCCCATTGTGGTCTGGTCAGTCATCAGAGGGCTGATCTTTTAGCGAAGTCCGCGGCAGCAACGAGCACCTTAAATGATGAACCGTACAGTCTTGCGACAGTACGATCCCTAGCCGACAACAGATTGTTGGCACAGTGGTACGCTAGCTGGGATGCTTCCAATAAAGGCCGAGAGCTCTACAAGCAGTTGAGTAGACCAGACCGAAAGGATGCATGGTGGTCGCTCTGCCGTGCGGAACAGGCAGTCCTAGCCCAGTTCCGAGTCGGACATTGCCCAATAGGTGCGTACTTTGGGCGATGGAAAGAGAATTTCGACACACGGTGCCGCCATTGCTTCGAGGACGACGAGACAATAGAGCACATTCTCCACGAGTGTCGCGCTCTGCAAGATGAACGATTGGGACAAGGTAATGAGAGAGAGATAACTGGTCCATGTGTGGCAAAGGGTCTGTCCTTGTACGGGGATAAGGCGACCCTACAACTCACTGCACGCTTCCTCTTCCGTGCTCTAAGGGAGTAATCTCAGCACGGTTTATTTCAAATGGGGTATCTGATTCGGTCTTTAAAAAAAAATTACTATGACTACGCATTATTTTCTTTGTCCTGATGCTTGACATCTTTTCTGGGATACAAGTTTATTAATGTCATGTTGAAGTTTGTTTGCCACTGAAATTTTCAACACTGATGAAAAATTTGGATCAGATAATCTCGAACAAGAAGGTGTTTTTGTAGCTTTCATTATGGAAAAGAACTGCTCACAGAGATCAGTGCTTGCAAACATAGCTAGAATTATGGCTGCAAATCTCCGCAATTCAACGTTAAGTTCAGGGTAAATAACTGTAAAATTTTGGCACATTCGATTTGATTTCAACAAAGAATCTGACTGCTATTCTATCAGCTTTGCACATTGTCAGCAGCATTTTCAGTATCAAATGAGCATGGAGATGCAAACAACGAATATTCTTGCTCTTTTGAAACGAAGTCACGAAAACGGTCATTGAAAGCATCTACTAAAGATTCTAGGTGTAAGACATATTTACCAAATGTTGTAGGCGTATTTAATATTTTTCGTTCGTGATACGTTGAGAAGTGAACAAGAATTTCTCTTCTTATTTGGTTTATCCACAGTCCTAATTTCGCCTGAAAGCACTTAACATGATTACAAGCAGTTGTGACAATTTTGTCTTTACTTTGAAGTTTGGAATTGAAGTCTTACAGTTGACCAGTGAGATCAACTGCAAATGTCAAATCCCGAATCCATTCGTCAGTTTGAAAATGTTCAACAGGTTCATCTCTTATGTTCGGAAATAATATAATTTCCTAACGCAGTGCAAAAAAAAAAAAAAGACAAATTTGTGTTTTTATGTCATCCATAAACATTGAAAATTGGCGATGATTTCTTAGATGCACTGAAAATAAGCAAATTTAAAATTAGCACGAGTCTCTCTATTTTTGCAAGTAGATTTGCATCAAAACCATTTCATTTCATGGTTGGTGCGTCTTCTGTAGTTAGACTAGCTAGTTTTAGCAAAGGTAAATTGTACTGCAATATCACCTTCTGTTATTTCTCAAAAATATCCTCGCTTGATTTGGTGTTATGCATAAAAAAAAAGAGCTCATGTAGCTCCTCGTATATCTCCAAATTCCTGTCACTGACCCTTATGAATATATTCAACTGTGATACACCCGTTACATGAGTTGACTCATCGAGAGCCATTGAAAATAATTGAAAATCAACTATTTTTTTCTTTAATTGTTCACGCAATCTGACTGACATGTCATTCATTTATCTGGCACAGTGTTTTAGTTAGTGCTTTTTTTAAAAATGCTTTCACCTTTTCTGGATAAATTATTTCCTCAGCTTTAACGACACACTCCTTTATAAACTCATCTTCACCAAGTGATTTGCTATGACTTGCAATTAAGTTTGACAAAATGTAGCTTGCTTTCCCTGCAGACTCACTCTCGTTGTTCAGTTTAATACATACTATTTTTCTATTCCTATTTTCAAGTGTAATAGTTCAACATTATTTTGATAATTTTTTAGATGGCCAAGCGGGCCGCATGCAAGGTGGTCGCGGGCCGCATGCGGCCCCCGAACGCTGTGTTTGACATGCCTGATCTAGACTCTAGATCAAGGTCACTAAAATTCGCGGACTTTTCACGGCTGTGTGCGAATTATCTTCACTGAATGTATCGTAGATCTAGAATCTTATAATAGACTCTATAGATTTTAACAATAAATCACTAAAATTCGCGGACTTTTCACTTTTAACTAGATTCTAGTGATTTAGCTTAAATCTAGAGTATATCTAAGTCACTAAATTCGCGGATTTTTCACGGCTCTGTGCAAATTATCTTCACTTACTCTACCGTAAATCTAAATTCTAGATCTAAGTCACTTAATTCCCAGACTTTTCACAGCCGTGTGCGATTTGTCATCACTGACTCAGTGACTCTACCCTAAATCTAGAGTCTAGATCTAAGTCACTACATTCGCGGACTTTTCACGGCTGTGTGCATTTTATCCTCACAGACTCTACAGTAGTAAATTTCGTAAAACTAGAGTCTTACACTGAGATCAACAAGACAATACGATCACGCGAGTTTTCTTTTAAAAATGGAATTTATAACTGTGTCAATAGACCGGTCGCATTTTTTCCGAAAATGGAAAAATAATAAAATAGGAAAAAAATTCGGACTTCTTTTTCCGAAAATAAATGTCGGGAAAATTTCGGATTTTTTTGCTTGAAAATCGGATCAGAAGAAATTTCCCATCACTGCATAAACAAAACAACACTGCTTTGTTTCGATGGATATCATCCTCTTCTTTGTATCATTCAACTTTGCACTTGGGACCCAAGATGCACAAGAATAATTCTAATTAAAATCACTAAACTCGCTAGCCACTGCCACTCACACTACCGAGATGTGCCTTTGTTAAGCGCTGTGATACGTGCGATTGGTCGAAATCATGATGTACCCACACTCTGCTTCTTCCTATTTTCCAGCGCTGGCAATTATGATTCCTATTCCGAGGGAGAACAGAAAGATCCGATTTTGAACGATCATCGTCGATAGGTTTTAGCTATTAGCTGGACTCATAACTCGAATTATGGCTCACAGAAATTTCGCTATCAACGCAGCTTGTATCTCGAATTACTCGTATGAGACGTATGTTGAGCAGCTCGTATCTCGAGGTTCCACCGTATATAGATATAATTATAATATAGCTGACATTGACATGTACTGCTAGTTAGTCTATTATTAAGTATACGATACTGTCAGTACCTCTAGAAATATATAGTAGTTTGCCATCAGTGTATATACAACAATGAGATGCCCTTGTACCTTAGCGAACTGATTACTCCATATGTCCCCCAGAGAGCCCTATGCTCAATGGACTCAACGCTTTAAGTGGTACCACGTTTTTCCCTCAAAAGCTACGGTCAGCGGGCTTTTTCAGTTCACGGACCAAAGGTTTGGAACTCACTCCCCATTGATCTCAGACAGACAACTTGCTACACCACTTTTAAGAAGAACATCAAGACCTATCTGTTTAGAACTTTTTTAGATTAGTTTGTCATGTTTTTACAGCGCCTTGAGCCTAACAGCGCTTTATAAATAAATTATTATTATTAATATAGTGTGTATATAAATATTATCTATATTATAATTATAGAGTCTACTAGTCAGTCTAGAGTTGACTATTTTCTAGGTCTATAACTGTCTCTAGATAAAAAAAAAATAAAATCAATTTAAATTTGAATTATCAAGTGAGACAAGTGCCATTATAGTCGTAGATCTA
This sequence comes from Biomphalaria straminea, assembly GCA_021533235.1. NCBI lineage: Eukaryota > Metazoa > Mollusca > Gastropoda > Planorbidae > Biomphalaria > Biomphalaria straminea. The sequence continues at coordinate 2,932 of JADKLZ010068002.1, read as the reverse complement.
GAAATATATTAGAATTTAATAGCCTAGTTAGTAAGTTAGTAGATTCTTAATTCTTAGATTTAGATCTATTGATCTATCTAAGTATCTAGATTCTAGATAGTCTAACTAGTCAAACTCTAACTCTAGATAGATTATAGATAATAATTAAATAATCTAACTCTAACTTGTCTCTACTGTCTCCAGACTAAATTCTAAATAAGACTAGTCACTAGTCTAGAGATAGATCTAGTAGTCTCAGTCTAGACTTTAGTCTTAGTCTTTAGTCTTTTAGTGACACTTTAGCCAGTCAGACCTAGGTCCTAGACTAGATAGATCTAGTAGATAAGCCTAAGTAAGTGCCCTAAGCCTTAGTCTAAGCCTAAAGCCTAAGGACAAGGTTGAGTCACTACTGACACTCACTGACTCAGTCAGTGACTTGAGTTGAGTGACACTACTCACTAGACTAGAGAGAGTCGAGTCACCATGCTAGAGTCGAGAGACTAGTACTAGAGACACTAGAGTAACTAGAGTGGAGAGGTGACTAGAGAAGCAAGTTCGCCTAGCCCTAGTCTAGGTCTATTCTATTTATAAGTACAATTTTTTTATTAGATCTAGATTATGCCAATTATGTCATTATGATTATGATCTAGATTTAGATTCTAGATCTAGTTACTAGTAGTAGTAAGTAGTAGTAAGTAGTAGTAGTACTGTAATAACTGTAGTACTAGATGATCATGATGTAGATCTAGAATCTAGACCTAGAAATACTAGATCTACTTTTTACTAGTAGTACTTAGACGACTTAGACTTAGACGACTTAGTAAGTTAGTACAGTACTTGACAGTAGTACAGAGTTACAGAGTAACAGTACTAACACTGTGTAACAGACTACTCACTACTGACAACTGAGTAGTCACTAGTGACTAGCTAGAGTCTTTAGTAAAGTAGAGTAGATCTACTCTCTTAGAGTCTCTAGTCTAGAATAGTCTAGATTGACTAGATTCTTTGAAATTCTTTCTATTTCTAGTAGTAAGTAGTAAGTAGATTATATTAATAATTTAATAATATAGATCTAGACTCAATTACATTTCAATATTAATTAGACTCTATATAATACATCTAGATCTATTTAAAAGTGTAGATCTAGATCCACGGACCTGGTATATTACTATTTATTATTATAGACCCTAGATTCTCTAGATCTAGATCTCTACATTAGTCTACATAAAGCCAGTGCTTCCGTTTTGGCCTTTGTTTTCAAAATATATCCAGAATGTTGATATGGAATCGATTATGGAATTATAAGAACAATACATAGATCACAGACCTATATATGTTATATTGGTATAATATATATAGGTCTGTGAACTAGAGCTTTTAAAATTGTCATTATAGACAGCCCAGCTACTAAAAACCCCAATTCTAGAATACTCTAGATCAGGGGTCTCAAACTCATATCAGCATGTGGACCACAGTGGAAAGTAGCAAACAGTCAGCGGGCCCCACCACGAGAAGAGAATGTTTTTTCATTTAATTTTAAGAACATTACTGCCACTGCAGTTAAATGCTAATATAAAGTTTTTATAATTATTAATTACATTTAGTGTAGTTTATTACATGCACAGGCAGTTTAGTTTACTAAATTAAGTTGAAGTTGTCTCTGTCACTAATAAAAAAGCAGAAACTGTATACTTCCCCTCCCCAAAAAAACAAACAAACTAGTTCTATAATTACTAGGCCTACTGCAGATGGCTCGTCACTCATGTTTCTGTCCACTCAGCTGAGAGCGTTTGGCAGAAACCAGACCATAGACAGAAAGGCATGTGGTCACGTGTAGTGGCAAGCGCAAGGTTGCTCTCAGATGCTCATCAGTTAGTCTTGATCGTAAAGATGTTTTGCTGATCTTCATTCTGGAGAAAAACTGTTCGCAAACGTACGTACTCTCAAACATCGCTAGAATTCTAGCAGCTGCGCAGAATAAGTTTGGAAACTTCTCTCTGGGAAGAAACTGGTAGAAATCTGGAACGCCAACATCAGCATATTTTTGCTTCAGAACAGTGTCACACTACAGGTCAGTAGTTCCATTTGGAATTGGATTTTCTCTGAAACGTTTTTCAGGTCAAATGCGAACGGAGTGGCTACAATGAAAAACTGTGGTTCGAGAGCATTGAATTGCTGAAAGCGGTGTTCAGAATCTTCAAGTAGTCTGAAGAGGATGTCTACGTAGTCTTTCAGGTGCTGTGGTTCAACGGTTATGCTCTGTAGAAAAGAGAAATGAGCCAGGTTTCCATCTGCCAGCTGAGTGGCCCACAGAGTCAGCTTGTATCTGAATGATTTGATGCGGTCAAATATCACAGTAATCAGCTGCTTCGTGGTCTGCAGTTGTGAATTGAGTGCAATGAGATGTTGCGTGATGTCAGTAAGAAAAGCAAGATCCGACAAAAACATTGAGTCACTGAGCTGAGGTCTGTCTTTCATTACCATGAACAATGTTATTTCCCGTCTCAGTTCAAAAATCTCTGCAGCACTTTTCCAACTCAACCAACTGACTTACGTATGATACAGCAACTCTCCGTATTCCGTTTCAAAATCAGCTAGAAATGACACAAATTGTGCACGTATGAAGTTCACCGTCTTCACGACAACATCCATAACGTTATTCATTTGTAGACTTTTGCACAGAGTAGTTCTTGGTGCAGAATGCAGTGTATGGCTGCAAAAGGTCCCACCAAGCTGAGCTGATTCCGTTTCTCTACAATTAATCCAACAACACCAACCTTCTCTGAACACATTGCTGGTGCACCGCCCGAAGCCACTGAAACAAGTTTTTCCCACGGTAGCCCACACCTGTGAATACAAGCTTCCAGTTCTAGAAACACGTCGCGCACGTTGTGCAGTTGTAAATCATTTCACGGCTTATATGTGGTCATTGTAAATTTTATCTTATTTTTTT
>JADKLZ010067998.1:0-18215 GCA_021533235.1 Biomphalaria straminea | reverse complement strand
TCACAAGTTCAAAAGTTCAAACAACAACATGTAAATAGGGAAGATCCCATGGCGCAGCATGGTGTGAATGGAAAATCCGCACTATTTTCATTCACAAAATAGCATAGCATAGATGAGCATTTTGTGAATGAAAGTGGTGTATATAATTCTCTTCTTCTCAATTTGTCATAATATTAAGTAAGTATTTACAGATTATATTGTGTCGTAAGACTCTTGAAACTAGAACGACAATACACAGATAGAGTCTACTCTCAGGTTTGACTTTAGAAGTAGGCCTACTTTAATTAATATCACAAATTACGTTAACTCTTTCTCTCCGTAATTATTTACCACATTTCTGCTGTAATCAACGTTGGTATCGTAAGTTAGGTGAGAAAGATTTAAAATAATAATTTCACTGGCTTGCTCCTATTAATCTCACTTCCATTTCCGGATATTTATCTATATATATATATATTTCCGTTTATTTTATTTTTTTACTTTACTTTTACTTTACAAAAGATTTTAATAATTTCCGTAGATTTCCAGGACTTTTTCGTAGGCCTATATTTAATAACATTTCAGGAGATTTCCAGGGGCTCCTGGTAAATCAAGAGGCCGCGGGGAATATGTTATAAAATAGTTTAATTTAATAATTTATACACCTAAAAATTAGCACAGGTCCAAAGAAAGTGGGGACCCACTGCGGTCGCATATGTTGCAGTGCCTAAGGCTGCCCTGCAAAATAGCGGCGTATGCTATGCCGCCGGTCGACTAGTATCTTATAAATATATAATAAAAACATTATCTTACGATTAGAGGTAAGAACCACAGATCATATGATGTAGAGTCTAACACTCTACTGACTGAGATATTGAAAGAAACACTGCAATCAACATAGCGAAAAACCCAATTCAACATAGCAAAACCATTCGACTCATCTTGACAAAATACCCATCTCTACTGTGAAAAAAAAAACAAATCAACTTAACAAAAAATACCCAGCTTAACGTAGCGAAATTCCCCAGCTCAACCTAGCAACTAAGTGCCAGTCTTCTTTCTTCACGGATAAAATAACGTGATGCGGCGAACGCACTTTTACTGTCCCTTACTAAGCTGCAGACTCCATAAAATGTGCCAGAGATTACATCGGCTTGGGCCGTGTGACTACTTCGTCTCGCATTGTTGGCGTTAATAAATTAGGTCAAATGAAAAGTTGTTGTTTTTTTTTCCCAACAATATGCTTGTCGCTCTAAATCAGTGATGCCCAACCTTATACTGCCTGGGGGCCATTTTAATTTCTGGCACTTTTGTCGTGGGCCACATCAACCCCAAAAATGAAATAGAGAATAAATCATTTTAAATAGTTTTATTACAATCCTGTGTCTCCAGTCGGCCTACGTGCACTCAACGTCAATAACATAACAAGGGTTTCAGGTGTCTTACAACGGAAAAAAAGTTTTTCTTATAAATTAAGTGCTTGTAAACATTATGATCGTACCCAGAAATTATTTTCGAAAATGTCTGTTTGGGCAATATAAAGACAAAAGGGAGAAGAAATATATAGTATATATTGCTTGAAGTTTATCAAACAGGGAATTCTGGCTTTGTAGGTCAATCAGTTCCAATTGGTGTTCAGAGTTTTTTTCAAAATCTTGCTGCTTTAAAATTTTAGCCCTTTTTAAAATTTTATTTTTACTCTTTACATTTTGAGCCGATGTTTCGGCAGGCCGGTCAGTACCAGGTCGCTGGCCGGATTTGGCCCTCGAGCCGTAGTTTTGGCATCACTGCTCTAAATAAAATGCTTGAGAACATCGTGATGTTTCTACTTCTAACTTCGTTTCAGCACAATTTACCAAACTGTTATAAATCAGTAATTTACCAAACTGTTTTAAAATTAGGAATTAATCAAACTGTTTTAAAATTAGGAATTAATCAAACTGTTTTAAAATTAGGAATTTACCGAACTGCTTTAAAATTAGGAATATATTTTGACTGCTTTAAAATTAGGAATTTATCAAACTGTTTTAAAATCAGGAACTTACCGAACTGGTTTAAAATTATGAATATATTTTGACTGCTTTAAAATTAGGAATTTATCAAACTGTTTTAAAATCAGGAACTTACCGAACTGCTTTAAAATTAGGAATATATTTGACTGCTTTAAAATTTGGAATTATCAAACTGTTTTAAAATCAGGAACTTACCGAACTTCTTTAAAATTAGGAATATATTTGACTGCTTTAAAATTAGGAATTTATCAAACTGCCTGAAAGTCAGGAATTTACCAAACTGCTTTAAAGTCAGGAATTTACCAAACTGCTTTAACATCAGGAACTTACCGAACTTCTTTAAAATTAGACTCTCTCTTTAATATATAAAAATGTTTGTAAAATGTTTTACATGTTTCGGAAATTCCTTCAGAGTTGAAGATAGTTATTTCCTAGTCCAAACCTCCCGCAGGACGACGTGGGATGGGAGCGGGCAGGGTTTGAACCCGGGACCATCGGTAAATCGATACGACAGTCCAGCGGTGCAAACCGCTCGACCAGGCAGCCATCCTAAATAGAATATATATAAAAAAGCAACATACAAAAAAAAATAATTTTTTTTTAGAAAAGTTTAAAGCTTTTATTAATGTGCATCAATTAGTTTGGATCTGACGTGTAATTAAATGTGTAATAACTCTAGACTAACAATAATAAATCTGTGTGATTAGAAATATTTTGACCAATTGTTTTTGTTTAGAATGCTTTCTAAGCGTTCTCTCCACGCTACGATCCTATCACTTTGTCTGGACCAGTTGGAAGGGGGGAGAAAGAATGGGGATATTGGGGATCACCAGGGGCGGACTGGCTATATGGGCAAACGGGCAAATGCCCGGTGGGCCGGTACCAAATGGGCCGGTCTGGTCGCGACCAAAGAAAAAACAAATTCAATGCAGACAACTTTAAAAAACAAAAGTGACAGCAGCAAGACACGGAGGCCCAACCAAGTTTTCTTTTTTTTTTTTTTTAATTTGTAAATATTTTTTTCAATTATTTTTCTTTTGAAATTCAACAAGAATATGAAAGGACCTCACAGCGCTCCCCCAGACTCTGTCCTTGGTGGTGTGTAGGCCTGCTGTCTTTCCAATAATTAAAAGTAGAACCTATTCTAGGCTAAAAAAAAAACGTCCGAAAGATTGCAAGGTCAGAATTTATTGTAGATTAATTAGGCCTACATACATATCCATTGCAGAGGGAAGGGGGGTAGAAAAAAATCTAAAAAAAATCCTGGCTACGCCCATGATAAAACATGCCATTCGTTTGTGGGCCGGTTTATATGGCAATGCCCGGGCCGATTTTGATACCCAGTCCGCCCCTGGTGATCACTTTTTAAATGCAGGGGCGTAGCTAGAAATTTTCCATCGTTTGGGGGCCCGGGGTCTTGAGCTATTTGGGGGCCCTTGCATTTTGCGTAATATTTAATTTTTAAAGTAAAAAAAAACATTCATTTGGAGGGTTTTTCAAATTCTCCCCCCCTCCCCCCAACCCTAACTACGTCACTGTTTACACGTGTTTTTTTTTTAAAGAAGGGAAGAAGACCTGAATTCGAACTTGTAGGCTAAAACCTTCCCAGGCATCTCGGCGGAACGCGGAAACCACTCTACTAGCGAAGAGTCTATGAGCATGGAATTTGGGATAGTCATCTATTGTTTCTATTTCATGTCTGTGTTCACAAAGCCTCATATACGCCTCTGAGTTCACCCAGCGTATACCACCACATCAGCCAAGTACTATTTATTTCCCTTTTTTTTGAGATCAAAACAAAGTAATTTATTTCCAATAGTTAATTAACTAACTGATTAATTTTTTAAAAATGATTCCTGTGTTGTCAGGTAAAGGAAATAATTGGGCGAAATTTCAGTTTGATACGAGATTGAATGTGGGAGAAATTACGTGTACAAACTATTGGTCAAACAGACACACAGACAGACGCACAGACAGACAGACAGCGAGTTGATATAAGCTTTGTAATAAAACGAAATAGCGATGAAATGTGTAGCGAACCTAGTTCGACCTTTCTATAGTTCTAGAAACCAGGTCAAGTTAAGTGCGCTGCCCAGCGTAAACAAGTTAATTTTAGAATAGCCAATCATAGAAAGGGGTTAAGGAAAAAAATTATACACGTCAGCTTCCAGAAGGTCAAAATTGCTAAAATAGTGATCCGAGAAACTTCTAGGTTCTGGAAGACGCCGCGCAAGTTACTTTGCCTCATCGTGGCGCCGGCGTGGAAACGGCTCACTAGGGGAGGTGAGCTAGGCGAAAAAGTAACAAATAGGACTCCCGTGGGGGTGCCTACGGGAAAGACGAGAGTCTGCCCATTGCACTGTGCGGAGTTGTAAGAGAGCTCCCACAAACCGTCAACAAATCCATGCGCTGTTCCCCAAGGGATCGTCTCAGTAATGGCGAATTCCCCCACAGACAGCTTGGTATAGTGAAGGAACATGGTGGGGGCCCCCGGTACGTTTGGCCTTCGGCCATGATCTCTAGTCCATGCGTCGGAGTGTCATTAGTATCGGAAATAGCAATGCCCTATAATCATTGACTCGGGTCCCTACCAGACAGGCCTGTGGCCCGCAGGTTTGTTTTTTTTTACTGTTTGATCTTTTGTTCTCGGATGGAAGTCAGACAGGTTTTTTTTCAAACTTAGTGCTCGAAGAGCCTTCGGCTCAGCACTTATGACTATCCAGCGGTTCTGGAAGATACGATTTAGAAAAGTATAAATAAGGGGAAAAAGAGTTAGTCGGGGTCCTCGCATAGTAACGGTATTTAGAGAGCGAGAGTCCTCGCTTAGAAATGGTTATAGTGGAAGAAAAGTTCTTATATTGTATTTAATAGAGCGATGGTCCTATGTTTAATCTTCTCTTAGAAGTTTACCAGAGAGTAAAGTGTTATACTAAGTGATATAGAAGTAGTTTATAAGTAATGTTTTATTATTCAAGATATAGATTGAGTTGTTGTTCAAGAAAGCAGAAGAAGTTATTTAAGTTTGTTCGAGTAACTACAGAAGTATTTCTTTCTTCATTTATTGAGTTATCAAGTTATTATTTACAATCCTCGGCGTGTGACAGAGAGAAATAACGTCACAAAATGATTTGAATAGAAGATATCGGTACCACTTAGTGAAGCGTCAACGCTCTACGCCTTTCATTGAACGACTAATTATTATAAACTATAAATATTTATAGGGTGGCCGGGCAGTTGAGCGCTTGACTTCCTAACCGAAGGTCCAGGGTTCGAATCTCGGTGAAGACTTTGATTTTTTTTATTTTTTATTTCGGGATCATTGGGCGACTCTTGAGTTCACCCAGCTCTAATGGGTACCTGACATGAGTTGGGGAAAAGTAAAGGCGGTTGGTCCGTGTGCTGGCTATATAACACCCTCCTTTACCGTGGACCACAGAAACAGATTACCTTTGCCTATTCTTACATCATCACATAGAACTATAGATATTTATAGAATTAGATTTGTATAAACAAACAGCTCGGAAAACAACTTTCCTTCCTTGGGATGTCAATAAAAGCACAGAGACTGCGAAGCAAGGTTATTGATTGGCTGATCATGTTATGGAAAAAGTGTCAATATGGATTGTTTTCAAACCAGAATTATAATACTAATCTGCTATTTATACATTTCTGTAATCAAATTTCTTTTAATTCTGCTTGGGGATACCAAATGTAGCTAACAATAGTGATTTATTTCATTGAAAGAACGGCAACACCAAAAATAACAAAAATATATTTAGAAATATCAGTAGGTCAATGAATGGAATATAGGCCTAGATATGTTGTGTGGATTTTCATAAGGCAGTCAACATTCTTTTAGCTATCAAATTCATCACAGATATTGTTTTTCATATAGAACGTTTTCTAACCGTGGCTATCAAATTCAAAGCCAACTTTTACATATCATTGTTTATAAAACTTACTAACATTTGATATTATTGCAATAGCAATGCTTATAATGCTTATAATAGCAATGCTTGCAGGGAGGGTTGTTTGTTTTAAAATGTTTCTGCTGTTCCTTCTGTAATTGAAGATTATCACTATCTACCCTAAAAACCTTGGTGATGCGGTGGTTGACTGGTAAAGCGCTTGGTCTCCAAGCCTGGGATTATGGGTTATAATCTTAGGTAAGACTGGGATTTTGAATTTCGGGATTTTTAGTGCACCCCTAAATCCACCCAACTATAATGAGTACTTGACATACGTTGAGGAAAGCTTTACTGGACACATGGCACCCTGCTCCTGAAACAATAGTAAAAAAAAAGTAAAGTTCCCCTTTCAGATCTAGTGGTCCATAGGGCAGTTGGTATAAAAAGCATTTGATTCTGTGGCCTACGGTTAAAGAGGGTGTCATGTGGCCAGAACAACGACCAACCGCCTTTACCTTTCCCCAACTAATGTCAGGTACCCATTAGAACTGTGTGGACGCCCAAGGATTCCGAAAAAAAAATCCCTGTTTTCACCAGGATGCGAACCCGGGACCCCCGGTACAGAAGTCAAGCTCTTAACCGCTCAGCCACCGCACTCGTGAAACATAGGCCCAAGAAACAGAAACATCATTTGCTCTAGAGATCGCAAGGTCTGAAAGGGAAATTATACCCAAACCTTCCACAGGATGACGGGAATGTAACCGGTTCAAGTCCGGGACCATCGAAAGGGCAGGGGGGCATGGCACACGACCAAACAGCCATCCAGTTTAAAAAAAACAAGGTTACAAAGACAGTTTGTGTGGAAACCCTAACTCAAAATCGGCCCCCGAAGTGGTCCAATTAGGCAGGCTTCAATATTTTCAGAAAAAACATCCGAATGAAATTATATCAAAGACAAATAGGAATCAAGAAAGAAGGTTGTCAGACGGACAGACAGGACACACAAAACTAATAGCGTCTTTTCACCTCTCGGGTGCCGCTAAAAAACGACAAGTTTCGAGTGTGTTATAGTGTGTGTATCAGCAGAGAACTGGCTGACTGAATCAGTTTTTCATCAATTTTCCTAAGTTTTCAGATTTTTCATCAGTCAGAAATGATTATCCATTTGAACTCGAAGCAAAAACTTGATATTTATCAATAAATAGCATTACCCATCAGTTACGCTCGTCGGATTTTTTATTTGATTACACCCCGCAAATATTCACATACTTTGGCCGTACACCCCCCCCCCTCAAATTATTTTTTTCTCACTTTTAATAAGACTGTCCACATTGTGACAACCATGGTTTGGCCGGTGTGTTCTAGTATATGTAGCCTACGTTTAATCAAGTATTTTAGTATTCAAACGTATCTTAGGATCATGATTATAAATTCTTTTTCCACTTGTAGATTAGATTGAAAATTTTAAATTAAGCAGAAACGAAAAAAAAAATTATCGTGAGATTATAGATTTGAACTACTGATCTTCTGGTGTGGGGTGTAATGCACTACAAACAGAGAAATCAGTGGACATACTCAACAAAAACTTGAGGAAAGTATACAACTGTAATTTTTAAACATGGCGGACTACTTACAAAGTTATGGGTAATTATTACAAATGAAGAAGGAACTGTTATAGGTTTACACAGTAAGAGTAAGTTATTAAATATTCTTAACTTTCGTCCATGGCAAGTGGGAAAATGAGTGATACTTCAGTAAGTCAGCAGCAGTAGCGTAGCTAAGGTATTTGATGCTCAGTGCAGCATGCCCTTCCTCCCCGCCCCCGGCAGTGGCGTAGCTAGGGTGGTGAGAGGAGGGGGGGGGGAGATTTTGAAAATCCCCCCCCGGGCCCCGACTTGAGGAGGGCCCCAAATGAGTGTTTTTTACATTGAAAATTAGATTATAAGCAACTGCAGAGGCCCCCAAAGAGGTCAAGCCCACCGGGCCCCCATACGATGGAAAATTCTTAGCTACGACCCTGTCCCCCCCCCCCGGGGTCCCAACTTTAAAAAATGCAGAATAACAATTGAACGCCAAGACCTGTTAGAAGACTTAACAGTGAATAAAGTTCTGCTGATTGATATTTAATAGCGATCTGCTAGTTTACTACTTTAGTACTTAATTAGCTCAATAACGATTTGAAAGTCATCACACTCGGATTTAAAAAAAAAAGAAAAAATACAGCTTTTTTTTTTTACACACCACGGGTTTTCCGACGCGTTTTTCAAGGGCCGCCCGATGTACATGTACACTACATGAAAAAACTGAAAAAAAAAAAAAATAATAATTCATGGAATCGTCGAGAGAAGTCGAAAGCTTTTCCCATCATTTCTATAGATAACATAGATAGATAACAGCGCTTTATAAATAAAATTATTATTATTATTATTATTATTAGATACCATTATATAAAAAGCAATTTGGAAAAATGAGGATTGACAAAAATGTCTTTTGTAAAATTCAAATCTTCATGGCGTGTCACTCTACGAGGGTTGTGGGCGGGAGGGGTTTGAGTTTTGTTACGATTTGTTATAAGAGGGAAAAGGGAGGAGGGTGGGCGTAAAAAAAAAAGCGTCATCTGTGGATATACGTAATAATTTGTTCTTGTTGATTTTGGGAACTTTAGGGCCGCCTTTGAGTTTCACCGGCTTTAATGGATAGTTGACATTAGTGATGGAAAAGTACAGAAAATTGGTCACTTGACACTCTTTAACTGTCGACCACACAAACAGATGACCTTTAGATCGAAAGGTCTGAAAAGGGTACTTACTTTTTAAAAAAAATAGTTTTTATTGTTGTTGTTTTCTGATTTATTTCACAACATTAGTTGCACATAGGTGTGTAATAAAGGTGGGAGCAATAAAAAGTTTACATGAATGGAAAAACATCAGAATTATTGGCTTACCAATATAACACCGCTGATATGAAGAGTGTGTGTGAGAGAGAGAGAGAGAGAGAGAGTGAGAGAGAAATATACAGTGTGAGAGAGAGAGAGAGAGAGAGGGGGGGGGAGATAGACAGTGAGAGAGAGTAAGAGAGAGACGGTGAGGAGAGAGAGAGGGAGATACAGAGAGAGAGAGAGATACAGAGAGAGAGAGATACAGAGAGAGAGAGAGAGAGTGAGAGAGAAATATACAGTGAGAGAGAGAGAGAGAGGGGGGAGAGATAGACAGTGAGAGAGACAGTGGGAGAGAGTAAGAGAGAGAGACAGTGAGGACAGAGAGAGAGAGAGAGAGAGAGAAGAAGAAGAAGAAGAAGTACAAGAAATGGAATAGGAGCATCGTTTAACTGCGATTTGATATGAGATAAAGAACGAGAGAGAGGGGGGGGGGGGAGAAGACCCCTAGTCCTATTCCTACCTCGTCATTGTCCTCGTCGTGTCAACGATAGCCAACCCCTACAGAACCAATAGTTCTACCCTGAATAAGTCGCTATGTTTTGTTCCTGGCGTTTAGAGGAGTGAAACAATTATGAGAAGAAAAAAAAAAAAAGGGGGGGGGGAGCAGTTTGGCGTTACAATGTAACAAAGTAACTGTTACCAAATCAAATCAGCTGTGATACCCCCCCGCCTTTTTTTTTTCTTTTGTATTATTTCTATAAAACAACAAAGAAAAAAGAAAAAAAGAAACTATTAGTGTCCCAGTGTCTGGTCACAGACAAGCGTGAAGATGTATCCCGCTGTTAATAACATAAGAACGGATGACAAGAGATTAAAGCTTCTCTATTCCAGCAGGTCGGGAGGGGGCTGAGAGAGGTGGATGGCATATCATAAGATTTGGTTAAGGGAAAAAAATTGTGTGCACGCAAGAAAATAAATACATTTACTAGCTAAACACCCGTCCTTATGAGGGATAAAAAAATACTCAAATACTTGCTCATTGGTTGGTAATTATTCGTTTTCCTCTCCTCAATTTAAGTGACCCCTTAATCGTTTTCATCATCAAAAAAAAACAAAAAAAACGCAGTGGATCTCAAGCCACAAATAGATTGACGCATGATAATATATGCAAGTAGTGCAAGTTATGAATCTTATAATCTTATAAATTACAGACGTTTCTCCTAAAAAAAAAAAGAAGATATTTGCGTACACTGAGAATCCATGTGTTAAGCTTATGATGCATGCTAGTTTGAGACTCTGTTTAGACATTTGTAACGCAGGCTGATTCAGGCATATTCTAATGACACTAGGGAAGACCGAGTACTTGCAAAAATTTGTCCTGACATGTGGGATAAGAAATGTGACTTTATCTTCGTCTTTCTATTATATTAGGTTGTGTTTTTTTTTGGACTCGTAAATTATGATTCAACGCCTGATGTATTATTCTTCATGTATTATTCTTCATCATATTTTTTAGTCTCTATTGGTGTTGCTCTGGTTAATTGTGAAAATTATTGTTATAAATCTAACCCTTCTATTTTTCGTTTGTTCTGCCTTCTTCCTTTATGTTTTTTTTTCAAGTTGAGATCTCCTAAACGGTAAAGGCATATTTTATTATTGATCTAGATAAGATTATCTTAGTTCCGCGTTCTTGTTTTATTTGTAAAAATTTCTATCAATATATATTAAAGTTTTCATTTTTCTTTTAATTTCGTCAATATAAGGATACCGTGATAACTTTAAGAATAGATAAAACATTTTTGTATCTAATTAGATAAGCCAAAAAATGTCTCTGCAAGGACCTTCTTTCGGGGAACAGTACCAGGAAAAAGAAGGAGAAGCAGAAAGAGAAAGCGGTGGGAAAACAGCATAAAAGAATGGACGGACCTGCCTATGGGAAAAATAACGAATACATACTTTGTACCAGACAGACAGGCAACAGACAGAGTGATTTGATATAAGCTTTGTAAATAGATCCACAATAAGTTACTTCCACAGAAAGTGGGTCTAGTAATAAAAACGCATAAGAACTGGTACATGCATGCTATAACGAAAATTAAAATGATTTGTATCGCTCACTGAATCAAAGTCATTATCTACCAAAGGTTAAAATAATAAGGCTTGTCTTCGACTCCGAAGATTAATGAGGAATGCAGCTTTTCCCGTGGATACGCAGTCCTAGTTGTGACCTACCTATTTTGTCACTTCCAGGGCAAGCAAAACAATTGTCCTCCACAGATAACCCGCACATATTTCACACAATAAGCCACATACTTTTTTAGAGATAGAGAAGGTCCTGAGCTATTCTGTAAATCAGGATAGAAAGAGTGAAGGGGAGAAGATTTTCATTCCTGGTGAAAACTGGGATTTTAAACGCCAGCTCTAATGGATACGTGACACAAGTTTGGAAAAAGTTAAGGTGGTTAGTCGTTGTTCTGGCCACATGACAGCCTCTTTAAAAGTTGGCCTTCGTGTTCGAAGATGAGCACATTTCTCATTTCCTATGGACTCGAAGATGGCTGTAAAGTCCAATCCTCGCTTTGAAAAGCCGGCCGCATATGTGGCATGGGTGAGTTTTGTCAGTTGCAGATAGACCTGCTTTTTCTCTCTGCTTTCTGTTGGGTCGGCGCTCTGTCGCACTGGCCACTCTTCTTACTTCAAATCTTGAGACTCCGAGACTCACAACCTCTCGCCATGTGGAGCGATCTAGAGCTAGTGCTTCCCAGCCATGTCGATACCGCATTCCTTGAGGGAGCTCTTGAGGGTGTCTTTGTAGCGCTTGTATTGGCCGCCTTGGGAGCGCTTTCCTGTACATAACTCTCCATACACAAGTCGCTTGGGAAGGCGAAATTCTGGCATGAGGACTACATGTCCCGCCCATCGTAGTTGGGACCATTTTACTGTCGCATTAATACTGTGCATGTTGGACAGCTTTAGAATTTATGTGTCTGGTATGTGGTCAGACCAACGCACCTTATGGATACTCCTTAGACAGCATAGATGGAAGGAGTTTAGCTTTTTGGTGTGGCGGGAGTATAGGGTCCATGACTCTGATGCATATAGGAGTGACGAGAGAACTACAGCACTGTAGACTTTCAGTTTTGTGGTTAAACTGAGTCCTCTCCGTTGCCACACTTGTTCTTGAAGTCTGCCAAAAGCAGCACTGGCACGAGCAATACGAAAGTCAACCTCATCATCTAGGTTGGCGCTTGCTGATATGGTGCTTCCCAGATAGACAATTTTTTGACATTTTTTGACGCCTAAGTATGACATCTACAGAGTTTAATAGGAAGACGGAAAAAATGATGGGGGGAGGGGGCGTTGGCGGGAGAAGGGTAATATTACGCCCGCCATGGAAGTACGCGAGGAGCAGTCCATCCAGTCGGAGTTCATCTCAGAAGGACAGCGTAGGAAAACCATGAGCTTGAAAGCTAGATATTAAATGATCATATTTCAAACGAAAACTTTTCAATTTCTCAGTCAATGTCGTGGCTAGCTCGTGGGTGGGCGACCCTCTCTCTCTCTCTCTCTTAGATATGTGTATATACATATATTTATTATTTTAGATCAGGGTAAACAAAATATTTGCCAGCTTAACACTTCACTGACAAATAGTTGAATAGTTTCAATCTGGACGTCCCTGAGAGGGTAGGGGGGGGGAGGCTAGTCTATTTATCAAAAGATTTGTTAGTTCTCTCTCATGCAGATGTGAACATAATGGTGGATTAAGGGCGCCGGTGAAAAGGATTTACAGTTTTGAATGGCGAACAAACAGTGGAAGATGCATAACCGCAGCAAGATGAAACACTATTCTATAAGTGTTTTGGTTCCCCCCCCCGCCGTTGCCACCCCCTCTACCATTCCACCTCACTCTCTCAGAGATACAGTTCAAAGTCAATTAGCCAGGGAAACCTTACCGCCGCGGTTGCCTCATTGTCAACATATTTTCATTTCATTATCCAGTTTCTTTCGAGTTTTTTTTTTTTTTTTAGAGACGCACCTACAGCGGAAAGATAATTTACACAAAAGGGAGTAAGAAGGTCGCGGTATCAAGCAGGCTCAAGTCTTGTGACTCAGCGCGGAAGAATACATCTTAAGACTTGCAATTTTTCATCTCACGGGCGGCGGGGTGATGGGGGGGGGGAAAGGTCACAGTGCATCCATTCACGGAAGTTTGGTGTTCGGCATAGAGCGTGAACTTGGAACCGCCAGAAGGGAAAAAGTTGCGGGGGAGGGGAGGGATTTATCCGAAGCTCCCCTGCATCACCATTCGTAATTTTCTGCGGCTTATCCCCGTGTTTCGGTGACATCTTCAATCAACGTCGAACCTCTGATGTAACGACAAGAACTGAAGCGGTTTTGTTTATCTAATCGGTGTATATACTAAACCAACATAATCCCTGGGCCATTCCCTCCTGGAAATAAGGTTACCTGGGTTTTTCCCAGCACTCGTATTCTGATCGATAAAAATACAAAGATATATATTTTTTACCAGTGAATTTAATTACATTTTTAAGCACTAAAAAAACGTTATCTTTTCCCAAGTTTGCTGCAAATGACAATGTTCAGATATTATCTAGATCTCAAGCTTTCAAACTCAGAACCAACAGAGTTAAATTGGGGGCTTTCGAACTCAGGACTAAAAGATTTGGGGCTTTTAAAGTCACTACCAAAAGATTTGGGGCTTTTAAAGTCACTACCAAAAGATTTTAAGCTTTTGAACTCAGTTTCAACAGATTTAAAGTTTTCAAACTCGGGACCAAAAGATTTAAAGTTTTCAAACTTAGGACCAAAATATTTAAAACTTTTAAACTCAGGACCAAAAGATTTGAAGCTTTCAAAATCAGGACCTAAAGATTTGAAGCTTTCAAAATCAGGACCAAAAGATTTAAAGCTTTCAAACTCAGGCCCGAAATATTAAAAACTTTTAAACTCAGGACCAAAAGATTTGAAGCTTTTAAACTCAGGACCAAAAGATTTGAAGCTTTTAAAATCAGGACCGAAAGATTTGAAGCTTTTAAACTCAGGACCAAAAGATTTAAAGCTTTTAAACTCAGGACCAAAAGATTTAAAGCTTTTAAACTCAGGACCAAAAGATTTAAAGCTTTTAAAATCAGGACCGAAAGATTTGAAGCTTTCAAACTCAGGACCGAAAGATTTAAACCTTTTAAAATGAGGAGTAACGTATAAGACATGAACAGGCAGCAATAATTATTACTTAGATATAATTAAAAATATTAATTATTATTTTTAATAGATTTAAAATTTTGTTTTTTCTCCTCTCTCTTCTATGTCTGCTCTCAACTCTCAGACAGACAACACAAACCTGGCAAATGCACGCACTAAGAATCTAGTATTCCCACGACACTCAATCAGACCGGTAACGCAATTAACACCCCAAAAGTGTTATTGTTGAATGATCAGTTTCAAAGTTCGGGTGAAAAAAAAAAAAAAAGTACATCGGACAAAGAAACAATAGTCACCCACATCCACAAACCACAGTTCTGAAAGAGGCGATACTACGGACAAAGTCCATCAATACCCACAACCTGCAGAAGCATATTATCTGCTCTGGCCAATCACGGCTCTTCATCTATAGCGCTCCATCTGAAACTTATCAGACGTCACCAATCGCTACTTGTCTTGCATATCAAGCTCGTGCCTAAAATCCTTTCGGTGTAATAAAATTTTCTACGCGACTTCCGAGTTTCCGAGTGCGTAAGATGTAAAGATACTTTGTCCATGGCAAAAGAAGAAGTCTCGAATGGATGGACTCTACAACACGAAATTGTGCTCAAATTTTTTAAAAAATAATATCTCTTTTGTAATCATTTTTTTTTTAAACTTGGAAATGTCACTAGAAACAACAAAACAAATCCAAAAACGTGATTCGTGTTTTTCGACTTGTTTTTTTGTTGTTTATTTTTTCATCGTCGTTTTTAAAATGTGAAAATTGGTTTTACAATTAGCTTGACACGTGTTTCCGCAACTTGCCGGATGTCCGCGCAAAGCGTGATTAGGTTTCGCGGTCTTTTGATTGGTTAGATCCCACTTTGATCTCCTGCGGGGAGTTTGTTTTTCTCACCCGCAGGCAGGTCTTTATGCATAGTATCATAGGTGGATCTAGAGGGAGAGCAGGGCCGTCCGTAAGCATAGGCACAGTAGGCAGCCGCCTAGGGGCTTCCGATCAGTGGCGAGTTATGCATAGAACTCTAAAAGATTTTTTTTTAGAGAAGAAATAACCAAACTCTTTTTCTGTGTTATTTTTGGAGCACACTAGTAAATAAATTTCTTTATTTATGTATTTTTTTTTTTGCTTTTTTTTTTTTTTGTCTATTTAACTTGGGGCAACCAAATTCTCATGTCTAGGGCCTCCAATTATCTAAGGCCGCTCTGTAAGAGAAAAAATTTAGTATTGCCTACGAATGTAAACCATTCCCACTATTTCATTTATATTCAGAACATACATATATAACTACATAAATACATAAACCTACATACATACATGCACCTTACAATTTGCTTTATATATTAGAAAGATAGAGTATGTAAGCTCATTTTCCAATGAAAAGACGTCGAACGAGCTTTAAACACCTAATTCTTATTTTAATCAAGACCACTTGGAGTTGATTTTTGTTTTGTTTTGTTTCTTAAATCATCCTGCACACATGAAGTTATTATAGATATCTTGCTCTTCCTTTTTTTTCCGAATCCTAAGTATTTCACTTTTATAGGCACACTCCCATTTGTACACACTTGGGCACAAGTAGGCCTTTCCACGCTCTCGCTCTCTCTCTCTCTCTCTCTCTCTCACACACACAAACACACACACACACACACACACACGGTACAGTTTAGTACTGTAGGCTTAAAGTATAAATAGTCTAGTATAATAATTATTATTTATTTTATCTATCAAGTCGTCCATGCTTCTATATGACCTCTAATAAGCTGCAATATCTTTTTTTTATAAGCCCCCGAAAGGGGAAAAGACGCTATTAGTTTTGTGTGGCCTGTCTGTCCGTCTGTCTGTCTGTCCGTCTGTCTGTCTGTCCGTCCCGTTTAGTGCTCAGAAAGTAGAAGAGAAAATGAAAATCTGACTTCACGATAATATAGAGCATTCAAAGTTCTGATGCAATGGCTACTTTTTTTTTCTAAAAGCTCAAAATCTAATTTTTAAAAATGTTTTATGCAAGCAGTATTTAAAGAGAAAAAAAACTAATTAGTATGCAATATAAATGAGACCTAATTTAAGACAATTAATAATGTTATAAATCGCAGCATTTTGTAAGTTTTGTTTATTCTAACATAGGAGTAGGCTATTTACTAAGTAACCAACAAAAAAAAAAAAAAAAGTTTACTGCGTACATGCATATAAATACCTGCTATCTTTTTTTTTTTTTTTATCTCTTCAGGTATTGTAATCATATTGCTCAGACATTTTTTTCAATTATATTTTATAATTATAACTTATGTGTACTGTCACAAGGTCAATTCAATGTTGAATGATGTTATGTCCTTGTGATGCCGGGGATTCAAATCTTCTATTAAAACAATTGAATTAATGTCGAACTAGAATTCACTGTAAAAGATTCTTTGTAGAAAATGAAACTCTGGAACTTTATTTGAATAAAACGTAAGTACAGCTTATGTACAATAGTAGATCAACAAGATGAAATAATAACATAACATAGGCTTCTTTCTTAATAAAACTTAGAGCTGTTAGAATATACAACCGTTCAGTAAGACATTCAAGCACCGACTGAAAATCTCACGCAATTACAGTCTCTGGGCGGAAGTTGTCATGTGACTGATGCATCCGACTGATGCAACTTCTAGCCAATAGATTTTAATTTCTATGAAGACAAAGAAAAGCTAAAAATAACTCTCGTGTAATACCAATATAGAAATCAACCCAGAATGGCATATGTGACATGTACATAAGAATGTGGAAAAATAAGTGTTACATTAACACTTGGATAAGTGTCTATTCATGGTGATGTATAAATTTGTACATATTTTGACTATTTCAATATAACTTTGCTGTGTTCTCAAATTGTAATTCATAAATTATAACAAATCTGGATATAGATACGTTAACTTGTTTGTCCTGTCTGTTACTGTAAACGAAAGTATAATCTGAATAAACTTAAAAAAAAAAAAAAAGTTACCAACTCATAAAAGAGAAGTGGCAGTTGCGTGGAACATCGGCTTTTCAAAGCAAACGTTGAGAGATCAAAGCATGGAAGGTGTATATCTTGACCGCTGGGGCACGACATAAGATCTGTCATTTATCTTTGATATAATTTCATTCGGATGTTCTTTCTGAAAATATTGAAACCTGCCTGGGTGGACCACTTCGGGGGCCGATTTCCACACAAACTTTCTTTGTAACCTTGTTTTTTTTTTTTACAAATCTTAAATCAACTCATTTTGTCTGTCTGTCTGTCTGGTTAAAAAGTTTGAACACGGTTATTTCTGTTTCACCCATTCCCGGATCAAGCTGAATCCTTAAAACAATTATCTATTGCGCCTAACGAAACACGAATCAATTAAACAATTAACCAATTGTTCATTTCATTATTGGTAATTAATTATTTTGTTTGATATATCGAAAAGGGTAAATTATTTCTACATTATTGAGAGATATAGTTGTAAATGTTCAGCTCTTCCTTTTGGATAAGCTTTAGTTGGTCGCTTTTTTTTTATTAGTATATTAATATTTTGTTTTATTTTCTTATTGATGTAGGTCTTAATATTTAGTGAAGTACAATATTGTATAGCTATATTAGATATTAAGTAATGGTTATTATACTGAGATCAATGATGTATGAATTAGTTAATTTTAGACTGCTGCTATTAATCTTTGATCATTCAGTCCATATTACTACAAACTCTTATGGTAGGGTTTGGTTATAAATATAGTCGATATAGAACTATTAGTACATTTTTTAAAATTGTGTATTGCAATATTTGTGTGTGTGTGTGTGTGTAATTTAGAGAGAGAGAGAGAGCATTACTTAATTGCGTATTAAATACTAGTTAGAAGTTTGGTGCTACATTATGTATTATTAGTTCGGTTCTATATAACGTATCAACAGTTCAGTGCTATATTGAATGTCAACAGTTGACACTACATTCCGTATCAACAGTTTAGTGCTACAATACGTATCAACAGTTCGATGCTACATTACGGTGCTATATTTCGTATCAACAGTTCTGGTGCTACATTACTTGTTTACAACTCAATGCTACATTATGTATCCACAGTTTTGTGCTACATTACATATAGACTGTTTGTTGCTACATTTCGTATTAGCCGTTCTGTGCCACATAACAACTCAACATTTGATGCTACATTACGTATCAACAGTTTGGTGCTACATTACGTTTCAACAG
>JADKLZ010067997.1:0-17166 GCA_021533235.1 Biomphalaria straminea | reverse complement strand
TCACAAGTTCAAAAGTTCAAACAACAACATGTAAATAGGGAAGATCCCATGGCGCAGCATGGTGTGAATGGAAAATCCGCACTATTTTCATTCACAAAATAGCATAGCATAGATGAGCATTTTGTGAATGAAAGTGGTGTATATAATTCTCTTCTTCTCAATTTGTCATAATATTAAGTAAGTATTTACAGATTATATTGTGTCGTAAGACTCTTGAAACTAGAACGACAATACACAGATAGAGTCTACTCTCAGGTTTGACTTTAGAAGTAGGCCTACTTTAATTAATATCACAAATTACGTTAACTCTTTCTCTCCGTAATTATTTACCACATTTCTGCTGTAATCAACGTTGGTATCGTAAGTTAGGTGAGAAAGATTTAAAATAATAATTTCACTGGCTTGCTCCTATTAATCTCACTTCCATTTCCGGATATTTATCTATATATATATATATTTCCGTTTATTTTATTTTTTTACTTTACTTTTACTTTACAAAAGATTTTAATAATTTCCGTAGATTTCCAGGACTTTTTCGTAGGCCTATATTTAATAACATTTCAGGAGATTTCCAGGGGCTCCTGGTAAATCAAGAGGCCGCGGGGAATATGTTATAAAATAGTTTAATTTAATAATTTATACACCTAAAAATTAGCACAGGTCCAAAGAAAGTGGGGACCCACTGCGGTCGCATATGTTGCAGTGCCTAAGGCTGCCCTGCAAAATAGCGGCGTATGCTATGCCGCCGGTCGACTAGTATCTTATAAATATATAATAAAAACATTATCTTACGATTAGAGGTAAGAACCACAGATCATATGATGTAGAGTCTAACACTCTACTGACTGAGATATTGAAAGAAACACTGCAATCAACATAGCGAAAAACCCAATTCAACATAGCAAAACCATTCGACTCATCTTGACAAAATACCCATCTCTACTGTGAAAAAAAAAACAAATCAACTTAACAAAAAATACCCAGCTTAACGTAGCGAAATTCCCCAGCTCAACCTAGCAACTAAGTGCCAGTCTTCTTTCTTCACGGATAAAATAACGTGATGCGGCGAACGCACTTTTACTGTCCCTTACTAAGCTGCAGACTCCATAAAATGTGCCAGAGATTACATCGGCTTGGGCCGTGTGACTACTTCGTCTCGCATTGTTGGCGTTAATAAATTAGGTCAAATGAAAAGTTGTTGTTTTTTTTTCCCAACAATATGCTTGTCGCTCTAAATCAGTGATGCCCAACCTTATACTGCCTGGGGGCCATTTTAATTTCTGGCACTTTTGTCGTGGGCCACATCAACCCCAAAAATGAAATAGAGAATAAATCATTTTAAATAGTTTTATTACAATCCTGTGTCTCCAGTCGGCCTACGTGCACTCAACGTCAATAACATAACAAGGGTTTCAGGTGTCTTACAACGGAAAAAAAGTTTTTCTTATAAATTAAGTGCTTGTAAACATTATGATCGTACCCAGAAATTATTTTCGAAAATGTCTGTTTGGGCAATATAAAGACAAAAGGGAGAAGAAATATATAGTATATATTGCTTGAAGTTTATCAAACAGGGAATTCTGGCTTTGTAGGTCAATCAGTTCCAATTGGTGTTCAGAGTTTTTTTCAAAATCTTGCTGCTTTAAAATTTTAGCCCTTTTTAAAATTTTATTTTTACTCTTTACATTTTGAGCCGATGTTTCGGCAGGCCGGTCAGTACCAGGTCGCTGGCCGGATTTGGCCCTCGAGCCGTAGTTTTGGCATCACTGCTCTAAATAAAATGCTTGAGAACATCGTGATGTTTCTACTTCTAACTTCGTTTCAGCACAATTTACCAAACTGTTATAAATCAGTAATTTACCAAACTGTTTTAAAATTAGGAATTAATCAAACTGTTTTAAAATTAGGAATTAATCAAACTGTTTTAAAATTAGGAATTTACCGAACTGCTTTAAAATTAGGAATATATTTGACTGCTTTAAAATTAGGAATTTATCAAACTGCCTGAAAGTCAGGAATTTACCAAACTGCTTTAAAGTCAGGAATTTACCAAACTGCTTTAACATCAGGAACTTACCGAACTTCTTTAAAATTAGACTCTCTCTTTAATATATAAAAATGTTTGTAAAATGTTTTACATGTTTCGGAAATTCCTTCAGAGTTGAAGATAGTTATTTCCTAGTCCAAACCTCCCGCAGGACGACGTGGGATGGGAGCGGGCAGGGTTTGAACCCGGGACCATCGGTAAATCGATACGACAGTCCAGCGGTGCAAACCGCTCGACCAGGCAGCCATCCTAAATAGAATATATATAAAAAAGCAACATACAAAAAAAAATAATTTTTTTTTAGAAAAGTTTAAAGCTTTTATTAATGTGCATCAATTAGTTTGGATCTGACGTGTAATTAAATTTGTAATAACTATAATAATAATAAATCTGTGCGATTATAAATATTTTGACCAATTGTTTTCGTTTAGCATGCTTTCTAGCGTTCTCTCCACGCTACGATCCTATCGCTTGTCTGGACCAGTTGGAAGGGGGAGAAAGAACGGGGATAATGGTGATCACTTTTTAAATGCAGGGGCGTAGCTAGGAATTTTCCATCGTTTGGGGGCCCGAGGTCTTGAGCTCTTTGGGGGGCCCTTGCATTTTGCGTAATATTAATTTTTAAAGTAAAAAAAAACATTCATTTGGAGGGTTTTTCAAATTCTCCCCCCCCCCCCCCCCACCCTAACTACGCCACTGTTTACACGTGTTTTTTTTTAAAGAAGGGAAGAAGACCTGAATTAGAGCTTGTAGGCTAAAACCTTCCCAGGCATCTCAAGCCAACGCGGAAACCACTCTACTAGCGAAGAGTCTATGAGCATGGAATTTGGGATAGTCATCTATTGTTTCTATTTCATGTCTGTGTTCACAAAGCCTCATATACGCCTCTGAGTTCACCCAGCGTATACCACCACATCAGCCAAGTACTATTTATTTCCCTTTTTTTTTTAGATCAAAACAAAGTAATTTATTTCCAATAGTTAATTAACTAACTGATTAATTTTTTAAAAATGATTCCTGTGTTGTCAGGTAAAGGAAATAATTGGGCGAAATTTCAGTTTGATACGAGATTGAATGTGGGAGAAATTACGTGTACAAACTATTGGTCAAACAGACACACAGACAGACGCACAGACAGACAGACAGCGAGTTGATATAAGCTTTGTAATAAAACGAAATAGCGATGAAATGTGTAGCGAACCTAGTTCGACCTTTCTATAGTTCTAGAAACCAGGTCAAGTTAAGTGCGCTGCCCAGCGTAAACAAGTTAATTTTAGAATAGCCAATCATAGAAAGGGGTTAAGGAAAAAAATTATACACGTCAGCTTCCAGAAGGTCAAAATTGCTAAAATAGTGATCCGAGAAACTTCTAGGTTCTGGAAGACGCCGCGCAAGTTACTTTGCCTCATCGTGGCGCCGGCGTGGAAACGGCTCACTAGGGGAGGTGAGCTAGGCGAAAAAGTAACAAATAGGACTCCCGTGGGGGTGCCTACGGGAAAGACGAGAGTCTGCCCATTGCACTGTGCGGAGTTGTAAGAGAGCTCCCACAAACCGTCAACAAATCCATGCGCTGTTCCCCAAGGGATCGTCTCAGTAATGGCGAATTCCCCCACAGACAGCTTGGTATAGTGAAGGAACATGGTGGGGGCCCCCGGTACGTTTGGCCTTCGGCCATGATCTCTAGTCCATGCGTCGGAGTGTCATTAGTATCGGAAATAGCAATGCCCTATAATCATTGACTCGGGTCCCTACCAGACAGGCCTGTGGCCCGCAGGTTTGTTTTTTTTTACTGTTTGATCTTTTGTTCTCGGATGGAAGTCAGACAGGTTTTTTTTCAAACTTAGTGCTCGAAGAGCCTTCGGCTCAGCACTTATGACTATCCAGCGGTTCTGGAAGATACGATTTAGAAAAGTATAAATAAGGGGAAAAAGAGTTAGTCGGGGTCCTCGCATAGTAACGGTATTTAGAGAGCGAGAGTCCTCGCTTAGAAATGGTTATAGTGGAAGAAAAGTTCTTATATTGTATTTAATAGAGCGATGGTCCTATGTTTAATCTTCTCTTAGAAGTTTACCAGAGAGTAAAGTGTTATACTAAGTGATATAGAAGTAGTTTATAAGTAATGTTTTATTATTCAAGATATAGATTGAGTTGTTGTTCAAGAAAGCAGAAGAAGTTATTTAAGTTTGTTCGAGTAACTACAGAAGTATTTCTTTCTTCATTTATTGAGTTATCAAGTTATTATTTACAATCCTCGGCGTGTGACAGAGAGAAATAACGTCACAAAATGATTTGAATAGAAGATATCGGTACCACTTAGTGAAGCGTCAACGCTCTACGCCTTTCATTGAACGACTCATCATTATAAACTATAAATATTTATAGGGTGGCCGGGCAGTTGAGCGCTTGACTTTCTAACCGAAGGTCCAGGGTTCGAATCTCGGTGAAGACTTTGATTTTTTTTATTTTTTATTTCGGGATCATTGGGCGACTCTTGAGTCCACCCAGCTCTAATGGGTACCTGACATGAGTTGGGGAAAAGTAAAGGCGGTTGGTCCGTGTGCTGGCTATATAACACCCTCCTTTACCGTGGACCACAGAAACAGATTACCTTTGCCTATTCTTACATCATCACATAGAACTATAGATATTTATAGAATTAGATTTGTATAAACAAACAGCTCGGAAAACAACTTTCCTTCCTTGGGATGTCAATAAAAGCACAGAGGCTGCGAAGCAAGGTTATTGATTGGCTGATCATGTTATGGAAAAAGTGTCAATATGGATTGTTTTCAAACCAGAATTATAATACTAATCTGCTATTTATACATTTCTGTAATCAAATTTCTTTTAATTCTGCTTGGGGATACCAAATGTAGCTAACAATAGTGATTTATTTCATTGAAAGAACGGCAACACCAAAAATAACAAAAATATATTTAGAAATATCAGTAGGTCAATGAATGGAAGATAGATATGTTGTGTGGATTTTCAAAAGGCAGTCTACATTCTTTTAGCTATCAAATTCATCACAGATATTGTTTTTCATATAGAACGTTTTCTAACCGTGGCTATCTAATTCAAAGCCAACTTTTACATATTATTGTTTATAAAACTTACTAACATTTGATATTATTGCAATAGCAATGCTTATAATGCTTACAATAGCAATGCTTGCAGGGAGGGTTGTTTGTTTTAAAATGTTTCTGCTGTTCCTTCTGTAATTGAAGATTATCACTATCTACCCTAAAAACCTTGTTGATGCGGTGGTTGACTGGTAAAGCGCTTGGTTTCCAAGCCTGGGATTATGGGTTATAATCTTAGGTAAGACTGGGATTTTGAATTTCGGGATTTTTAGTGCGCCCCTAAATCTACCCAACAATAATGAGTACTTGACATACGTTGAGGAAAGCTTTACTGGACACATGGCACCCTGCTCCTGAAACAATAGTAAAAAAAAAAGTAAAGTTCCCCTTTCAGATCTAGTGGTCCATAGGGCAGTTGGTATAAAAACCATTTGATTCTGTGGCCTACGGTTAAAGAGGGTGTCATGTGGCCAGAACAACGACCAACCGCCTTTACCTTTCACTAATGTCAGGTACCCATTAGAGCTGGTTGGACGCCCAATGATCCCGAAATAAAAATCCCAGTTTTCAACCAGGATTCGAACCCGGGACCCCCGGTACAGAAGTCAAGCTCTTTACCGCTCATCCACCGCACTCGTGAAACATAGGCCCAAGAAACAGAAACATCATTTGCTCTAGAGATCGCAAGGTTTGAAATGGGAAATTTTACCCAAACCTTCCACAGGACGGCGGGAATGAAAGTGGTTCAAGGCCGGGACCATCGAAAGGGCAGGGGGGCATGGCACACGACCAAACAGCCATCCAGTTTAAAAAAAAACAAGGTTACAAAGACAGTTTGTGTGGAAACCCTAACTCAAAATCGGCCCCCGAAGTGGTCCAATTAGGCAGGCTTCAATATTTTCAGAAAAAACATCCGAATGAAATTATATCAAAGACAAATAGGAATGAAGAAAGAAGGTTGTCAGACGGACAGACAGGACACACAAAACTAATAGCGTCTTTTCACCTCTCGGGTGCCGCTAAAAAACGACAAGTTTCGAGTGTGTTATAGTGTGTGTATCAGCAGAGAACTGGCTGACTGAATCAGTTTTTCATCAATTTTCCTAAGTTTTCAGATTTTTCATCAGTCAGAAATGATTATCCATTTGAACTCGAAGCAAAAACTTGATATTTATCAATAAATAGCATTACCCATCAGTTACGCTCGTCGGATTTTTTATTTGATTACACCCCGCAAATATTCACATACTTTGGCCGTACACCCCCCCCCCTCAAATTATTTTTTTCTCACTTTTAATAAGACTGTCCACATTGTGACAACCATGGTTTGGCCGGTGTGTTCTAGTATATGTAGCCTACGTTTAATCAAGTATTTTAGTATTCAAACGTATCTTAGGATCATGATTATAAATTCTTTTTCCACTTGTAGATTAGATTGAAAATTTTAAATTAAGCAGAAACGAAAAAAAAAATTATCGTGAGATTATAGATTTGAACTACTGATCTTCTGGTGTGGGGTGTAATGCACTACAAACAGAGAAATCAGTGGACATACTCAACAAAAACTTGAGGAAAGTATACAACTGTAATTTTTAAACATGGCGGACTACTTACAAAGTTATGGGTAATTATTACAAATGAAGAAGGAACTGTTATAGGTTTACACAGTAAGAGTAAGTTATTAAATATTCTTAACTTTCGTCCATGGCAAGTGGGAAAATGAGTGATACTTCAGTAAGTCAGCAGCAGTAGCGTAGCTAAGGTATTTGATGCTCAGTGCAGCATGCCCTTCCTCCCCGCCCCCGGCAGTGGCGTAGCTAGGGTGGTGAGAGGGGGGGGGGGGGGAGATTTTGAAAATCCCCCCCCGGGCCCCGACTTGAGGAGGGCCCCAAATGAGTGTTTTTTACATTGAAAATTAGATTATAAGCAACTGCAGAGGCCCCCAAAGAGGTCAAGCCCACCGGGCCCCCATACGATGGAAAATTCTTAGCTACGACCCTGTCCCCCCCCCCCGGGGTCCCAACTTTAAAAAATGCAGAATAACAATTGAACGCCAAGACCTGTTAGAAGACTTAACAGTGAATAAAGTTCTGCTGATTGATATTTAATAGCGATCTGCTAGTTTACTACTTTAGTACTTAATTAGCTCAATAACGATTTGAAAGTCATCACACTCGGATTTAAAAAAAAAAGAAAAAATACAGCTTTTTTTTTTTACACACCACGGGTTTTCCGACGCGTTTTTCAAGGGCCGCCCGATGTACATGTACACTACATGAAAAAACTGAAAAAAAAAAAAAATAATAATTCATGGAATCGTCGAGAGAAGTCGAAAGCTTTTCCCATCATTTCTATAGATAACATAGATAGATAACAGCGCTTTATAAATAAAATTATTATTATTATTATTATTATTAGATACCATTATATAAAAAGCAATTTGGAAAAATGAGGATTGACAAAAATGTCTTTTGTAAAATTCAAATCTTCATGGCGTGTCACTCTACGAGGGTTGTGGGCGGGAGGGGTTTGAGTTTTGTTACGATTTGTTATAAGAGGGAAAAGGGAGGAGGGTGGGCGTAAAAAAAAAAGCGTCATCTGTGGATATACGTAATAATTTGTTCTTGTTGATTTTGGGAACTTTAGGGCCGCCTTTGAGTTTCACCGGCTTTAATGGATAGTTGACATTAGTGATGGAAAAGTACAGAAAATTGGTCACTTGACACTCTTTAACTGTCGACCACACAAACAGATGACCTTTAGATCGAAAGGTCTGAAAAGGGTACTTACTTTTTAAAAAAAATAGTTTTTATTGTTGTTGTTTTCTGATTTATTTCACAACATTAGTTGCACATAGGTGTGTAATAAAGGTGGGAGCAATAAAAAGTTTACATGAATGGAAAAACATCAGAATTATTGGCTTACCAATATAACACCGCTGATATGAAGAGTGTGTGTGAGAGAGAGAGAGAGAGAGAGAGTGAGAGAGAAATATACAGTGTGAGAGAGAGAGAGAGAGAGAGGGGGGGGGAGATAGACAGTGAGAGAGAGTAAGAGAGAGACGGTGAGGAGAGAGAGAGGGAGATACAGAGAGAGAGAGAGATACAGAGAGAGAGAGATACAGAGAGAGAGAGAGAGAGTGAGAGAGAAATATACAGTGAGAGAGAGAGAGAGAGGGGGGAGAGATAGACAGTGAGAGAGACAGTGGGAGAGAGTAAGAGAGAGAGACAGTGAGGACAGAGAGAGAGAGAGAGAGAGAGAAGAAGAAGAAGAAGAAGTACAAGAAATGGAATAGGAGCATCGTTTAACTGCGATTTGATATGAGATAAAGAACGAGAGAGAGGGGGGGGGGGGAGAAGACCCCTAGTCCTATTCCTACCTCGTCATTGTCCTCGTCGTGTCAACGATAGCCAACCCCTACAGAACCAATAGTTCTACCCTGAATAAGTCGCTATGTTTTGTTCCTGGCGTTTAGAGGAGTGAAACAATTATGAGAAGAAAAAAAAAAAAAGGGGGGGGGGAGCAGTTTGGCGTTACAATGTAACAAAGTAACTGTTACCAAATCAAATCAGCTGTGATACCCCCCCGCCTTTTTTTTTTCTTTTGTATTATTTCTATAAAACAACAAAGAAAAAAGAAAAAAAGAAACTATTAGTGTCCCAGTGTCTGGTCACAGACAAGCGTGAAGATGTATCCCGCTGTTAATAACATAAGAACGGATGACAAGAGATTAAAGCTTCTCTATTCCAGCAGGTCGGGAGGGGGCTGAGAGAGGTGGATGGCATATCATAAGATTTGGTTAAGGGAAAAAAATTGTGTGCACGCAAGAAAATAAATACATTTACTAGCTAAACACCCGTCCTTATGAGGGATAAAAAAATACTCAAATACTTGCTCATTGGTTGGTAATTATTCGTTTTCCTCTCCTCAATTTAAGTGACCCCTTAATCGTTTTCATCATCAAAAAAAAACAAAAAAAACGCAGTGGATCTCAAGCCACAAATAGATTGACGCATGATAATATATGCAAGTAGTGCAAGTTATGAATCTTATAATCTTATAAATTACAGACGTTTCTCCTAAAAAAAAAAAGAAGATATTTGCGTACACTGAGAATCCATGTGTTAAGCTTATGATGCATGCTAGTTTGAGACTCTGTTTAGACATTTGTAACGCAGGCTGATTCAGGCATATTCTAATGACACTAGGGAAGACCGAGTACTTGCAAAAATTTGTCCTGACATGTGGGATAAGAAATGTGACTTTATCTTCGTCTTTCTATTATATTAGGTTGTGTTTTTTTTTGGACTCGTAAATTATGATTCAACGCCTGATGTATTATTCTTCATGTATTATTCTTCATCATATTTTTTAGTCTCTATTGGTGTTGCTCTGGTTAATTGTGAAAATTATTGTTATAAATCTAACCCTTCTATTTTTCGTTTGTTCTGCCTTCTTCCTTTATGTTTTTTTTTCAAGTTGAGATCTCCTAAACGGTAAAGGCATATTTTATTATTGATCTAGATAAGATTATCTTAGTTCCGCGTTCTTGTTTTATTTGTAAAAATTTCTATCAATATATATTAAAGTTTTCATTTTTCTTTTAATTTCGTCAATATAAGGATACCGTGATAACTTTAAGAATAGATAAAACATTTTTGTATCTAATTAGATAAGCCAAAAAATGTCTCTGCAAGGACCTTCTTTCGGGGAACAGTACCAGGAAAAAGAAGGAGAAGCAGAAAGAGAAAGCGGTGGGAAAACAGCATAAAAGAATGGACGGACCTGCCTATGGGAAAAATAACGAATACATACTTTGTACCAGACAGACAGGCAACAGACAGAGTGATTTGATATAAGCTTTGTAAATAGATCCACAATAAGTTACTTCCACAGAAAGTGGGTCTAGTAATAAAAACGCATAAGAACTGGTACATGCATGCTATAACGAAAATTAAAATGATTTGTATCGCTCACTGAATCAAAGTCATTATCTACCAAAGGTTAAAATAATAAGGCTTGTCTTCGACTCCGAAGATTAATGAGGAATGCAGCTTTTCCCGTGGATACGCAGTCCTAGTTGTGACCTACCTATTTTGTCACTTCCAGGGCAAGCAAAACAATTGTCCTCCAGAGATAACCCGCACATATTTCACACAATAACCCGCATACATTCTTAGAGATAGAGAAAGTCCCGAGCTTTTCTGACAAATGTAAATCAGGAGAGAAAGAGTTACAGGGGGGGGGGGAGAGATTTCCATTCCTGGTGAAGACTGGGATTTTAAACCTCTGGATCCTTGAGGGGGGCCTCTGAGTCCACCCAACTCTAATGGGTACCTGACACCAGTTTGGGAAAAGTAAAGGCGGTTGGTCGTTGTGCTGGCCACATGACACCCTCGTTAAAAGTTGGCCACAGAAACTGCTGATATTTACATCCTCTGATATTTAGATTGCAAGATCTACCTACAGGCGCCTAAGTATAACATCTACAGAGTTTAAAAGGAAGACAGAAAAAAATTATGGGGGGGGGGGCGTTTGCGAGAGGAGGGGGTAATATTACGCCCGCCCTGGAAGTACGCGAGAAGCAGTCCATCCTGTTCTGTCTCCAGTCGGAGTTCATCTCAGAAGGACAGAATCAGATGACCTTTATACCAACTGCCCTATGAACTATTAGATATGAAAGGGGGACTTTACTTTTTTTTCACTATTGTTTCAGGAGCAGGGTGCCGTGTGGCCAGCAAAGCTTTCCTCAACGTATGTCAAGTACTCATTATAGTTGGGTGGATTTTGGGGCGCACTAAAAGTCCCGAAATTCAAAATCTCAGTCTTATCTAAGATTCGAACCCAGAATCCCAGGCTCGGAAACCAAGAGCTTTACCTCTCAACCACCACATCACCAAGGTTTGGGGTAGATAGTGATAATCTTCAATTACAGAAGGAACAGCAGAAACATTTTAAAACAACAAAACCAAACAAGCGCGGTAATATTACGCCCGCCGTGGAAGTTCTGTTCTGTCGCCAGAGTTCGGAGTTCATCTCAGAAGGACAGCGGAGGAAGACCATGAGCTTGAAAGCTAGATATTAAATGATCATATTTCAAACGAAAGCTTTTCAATTTCTCAGTCAGTGTCGTGGCTAGCTCGTGGGTGGGCGACCCTCTCTCTCTCTCTCTCTCTCTCTCTCTTAGATATGTGTATATACATATATTTATTATTTTAGTTCAGGGAAAACAAAATATTTGCCAGCTTAACACTTCACTGGCAGATAGTTGAATAGTTTCAATCTGGACGTCCCTGAGAGGGTAGGGGGGGGGGAGGCTAGTCTATTTATCAAAAGATTTGTTAGTTCTCTCTCATGCAGATGTGAACATAATAGTGGATTAAGGGCGCCGGTGAAAAGGATTTAGAGTTTTGAATGGCGAACAAACAGTGGAAGATGCATAACCGCAGCAAGATGAAACACTATTCTATAAGTGTTTTGGTTCCCCCCCCCTCCTTTCCCACCCCCTCTACCATTCCACCTCACTCTCTCAGAGATACAGTTCAAAGTCAATTAGCCAGGGAAACCTTACCGCCGCGGTTGCCTCATTGTCAACATATTTTCATTTCATTATCCAGTTTCTTTCGAGTTTTTTTTTTTTTTTTAGAGACGCACCTACAGCGGAAAGATAATTTACACAAAAGGGAGTAAGAAGGTCGCGGTATCAAGCAGGCTCAAGTCTTGTGACTCAGCGCGGAAGAATACATCTTAAGACTTGCAATTTTTCATCTCACGGGCGGCGGGGTGATGGGGGGGGGGAAAGGTCACAGTGCATCCATTCACGGAAGTTTGGTGTTCGGCATAGAGCGTGAACTTGGAACCGCCAGAAGGGAAAAAGTTGCGGGGGAGGGGAGGGATTTATCCGAAGCTCCCCTGCATCACCATTCGTAATTTTCTGCGGCTTATCCCCGTGTTTCGGTGACATCTTCAATCAACGTCGAACCTCTGATGTAACGACAAGAACTGAAGCGGTTTTGTTTATCTAATCGGTGTATATACTAAACCAACATAATCCCTGGGCCATTCCCTCCTGGAAATAAGGTTACATGGGTTTTTCCCAGCACTCGTATTCTGATCGATAAAAATACACGGATATATATTTTTTACCAGTGAATTTAATTACATTTTTAAGCACTAAAAAAAACGTTATCTTTTCCCAAGTTTGCTGCAAATGACAATGTTCAGATGTTATCTAGATCTCAAGCTTTCAAACTCCGAACCAACAGAGTTAAATTGGGGGCTTTCGAACTCAGGACTAAAATATTTGGGGCTTTTAAAGTCACTACCAAAAGATTTGGGGCTTTTAAAGTCACTACCAAAAGATTTTAAGCTTTTGAACTCAGTTTCAACAGATTTAAAGTTTTCAAACTCGGGACCAAAAGATTTAAAGTTTTCAAACTTAGGACCAAAATATTTAAAACTTTTAAACTCAGGACCAAAAGATTTGAAGCTTTCAAAATCAGGACCTAAAGATTTGAAGCTTTCAAAATCAGGACCAAAAGATTTAAAGCTTTCAAACTCAGGCCCGAAATATTAAAAACTTTTAAACTCAGGACCAAAAGATTTGAAGCTTTTAAACTCAGGACCAAAAGATTTGAAGCTTTTAAAATCAGGACCGAAAGATTTGAAGCTTTTAAACTCAGGACCAAAAGATTTAAAGCTTTTAAACTCAGGACCAAAAGATTTAAAGCTTTTAAACTCAGGACCAAAAGATTTAAAGCTTTTAAACTCAGGACCAAAAGATTTAAAGCTTTTAAACTCAGGACCAAAAGATTTAAAGCTTTTAAACTCAGGACCAAAAGATTTAAAGCTTTTAAACTCAGGACCAAAAGATTTAAAGCTTTTAAACTCAGGACCAAAAGATTTAAAGCTTTTAAAATCAGGACCGAAAGATTTGAAGCTTTCAAACTCAGGACCGAAAGATTTAAACCTTTTAAAATGAGGAGTAACGTATAAGACATGAACAGGCAGCAATAATTATTACTTAGATATAATTAAAAATATTAATTATTATTTTTAATAGATTTAAAATTTTGTTTTTTCTCCTCTCTCTTCTATGTCTGCTCTTAAATTGGATAACTCTCAGACAGACAACACAAAACTCTGGTAAATGCACGCACTAAGAATCTAGTATTCCCACGACACTCAATCAGACCGGTAACGCAATTAACACCCCAAAAGTGTTATTGTTGAATGATCAGTTTCAAAGTTCGGGTGAAAAAAACAAAAAGTACATCGGACAAAGAAACAATAGTCACCCACATCCACAAACCACAGTTCTGAAAGAGGCGATACTACGGACAAAGTCCATCAATACCCACAACCTGCAGAAGCATATTATCTGCTCTGGCCAATCACGGCTCTTCATCTATAGCGCTCCATCTGAAACTTATCAGACGTCACCAATCGCTACTTGTCTTGCATATCAAGCTCGTGCCTAAAATCCTTTCGGTGTAATAAAATTTTCTACGCGACTTCCGAGTTTCCGAGTGCGTAAGATGTAAAGATACTTTGTCCATGGCGGAAGAAGAAGTCTCGAATGGATGGGTTCTACAACACGAAATTGTGCTCAAAATTTTTTTAAATAATATCTCTTTTGTAATCATTTTTTTTTAAACTTGGAAATGTCACTAGAAACAACAAAACAAAACCAAAAACGTGATTCGTGCTTTTTGGCTTGTTTTTTGTTGTTTATTTTTTCATCGTCGTTTTTAAAATGTGAAAATTGGTTTTACAATTAGCTTGACACGTGTTTCCGCAACTTGCCGGATGTCCGCGCAAAGCGTGATTAGGTTTCGGGGTCTTTTGATTGGTTAGATCCCACTTTGATCTCCTGCGGGGAGTTTGTTTTTCTCACCCGCAGGCAGGTATTTATGCATAGTATCATAGGTGGATCTAGAGGGAGAGCAGGGCCGTCCTTAAGCATAGGCACAGTAGGCAGCCGCTTAGGGGCTTCCGATCAGTGGCGAGTTTTGCATATAACTTAAAAAGAATTTTATTTTTTTAGAGAAGAAATAACCAAACTCTTTTTCTGTGTTATTTTCGGAGCACACTAAAATAAATTTCTTTATTTATGTATTTTTTTTTTTTTGCTGTTTTTTTTTGTCTATTTAACTTGGGGCAACCAAATTCTCATGTCTAGGGCCTCCAATTATCTAAGGCCGCTCTGTAAGAGAAAAAATTTAGTATTGCCTACGAATGTAAACCATTCCAACTATTTCATTTATATTCAGAACATTCATATCTCTATGGCCACCGTCAGTCGCGAAGCGACTATGGATCATCTCATGGAAATGAGATGAATGCCTGGGCATAAGCTGTGGTCGGAACGATGTCGCCCACACATCAGTTCCCCCCTCTCCACGCAGCCGATGTATCCAAAGGAACGGCAGTGCCGATACAGTTTGGGGTTTAAAACCCTGAGGAAAAATCAGGAGCTGGCGACCCTAAGGCAGTTTGCAGCACCCAGTGCTACACTCTGGCAGAACCTGCGACGCTGCTGACCCCAAACTGTATCGGCACATTCATATATAAATACATAAATACATAAACCTACATACATACATACATGCACCTTACAATTTGCTTTATATATTAGAAAGATAGAGTATGTAAGCTCATTTTCCAATGAAAAGACGTCGAACGAGATTTAAACACCTAATTTAATCAAGACCACCTGGAGTTGATTTTTGTTTTGTTTTGTTTCTGAAATCGTCCTGAACACATGAAGTTATTATAGATATCTTGCTCTTCCTTTTTTTTTTCCGAATCCTAAGTATTTTACTTTTATAGGCACACTCCCATTTGTACACACTTGGGCACAAGTAGGCCTTTCCACGCTCTCGCTCTCTCTCTCTCTCTCACACACACACACACACACACACACAAACACACACACGGTACAGTTTAGTACTGTAGGCTTAAAGTATAAATAGTCCCTGTATAATAATTATTATTTATTTTATCTATCAAGTCGTCCATGCTTCTATATGTCCTCTAGTAAGCTGCAATATCTTTTTTTAGCGGCCCCCGAAAGGGGAAAAGACGCTATTAGTTTTGTGTGGCCTGTCTGTCCGTCTGTCTGTCTGTCCGTCCGTCTGTCTGTCTGTCCGTCCCGTTTAGTGCTCAGAAAGTAGAAGAGAAAATGAAAATCTGACTTCACGATAATATAGAGCATTCAAAGTTCTGATGCAATGGCTACTTTTTTTTTTCTAAAAGCTCAAAATCTAATTTTTAAAAAATGTTTTATGCAAGCAGTATTTAAAGAGAAAAAACCTAATTAGTATGTAATATAAATGAGACCTAATTTAAGACAATTAATAATGTTATAAATCATAGCACATTACAAGTTTTGTTCCAACATACAAGTAGGTATCTACTAAGTTACCAAAAAAGACAAAGTTTACTGCGTACATGCATATAAAAACCTGGTATCTTTTTCTTTTTATCTCTTCAGGTATTGTAATCATATTGCTCAGACATTTTTTTCAATTATATTTTTATAATTATAATTTATGTGTACATAAGAATGTGGAAAAATAAGTGTTACATTAACACTTGGATAAGTGTCTATTCATGGTGATGTATAAATTTGTACATATTTTAACTATTTCAATATAACTTTGCTGTGTTCTCAAATTGTAATTCATAAATTATAACAAATCTGGGTGTAGATACGTTAACCTGTTTGTCCTGTGTGTTACTGTAAATGAAAGTATAATCTGAATAAACTTAAAAAAAAGTTATCAACTCATAAAAAAGAAGTGGCAGTTGCGTGGAACATCGGCTTTTCAAGGCAAACGTTGAGAGATCAAAGCATGCAAGGTATATATCTTGACCGCTGGGGCACTACATAAGATCTGTCATTTATCTTTGATATATTTTCATTCGGATGTTCTTTCTGAAAATATTGAAACCTGCCTGGGTGGACCACTTCGGGGGCCGATTTCCACACAAACTTTCTTTGTAACCTTGTTTTTTTTTTTACAAATCTTAAATCAACTCATTTTGTCTGTCTGTCTGTCTGGTTAAAAAGTTTGAACGCTGTTATTTCTGTTTCACCCATTCCCGGATCAAGCTGAATCCTTAAAACAATTATCTATTGCGCCTAACGAAACACGAATCAATTAAACAATTAACCAATTGTTCATTTCATTATTGGTAATTGATTATTTTGTTTGATATATCGAAAAGGGGAAATCATTTCTACATTATTGAGAGATATAGTTGTAAATGTTCAGCTCTTCCTCTTGGATAAGCTTTAGGTGGTCGCTTTTTTTTATTAGTATATTAATATTTTGTTTTATTTTCTTATTGATGTAGGTCTTAATGTGTAGTGAAGTACAATATTGTATAGCTATATTAGATATTAAGTAATGGTTATTCTACTGAGATCAATGATGTATGAATTAGTTAATTTTAGACTGCTGCTATTAATCTTTGATCATTCAGTCCATATTACTACAAACTCTTATGGTAGGGTTTGGTTATAAATATAGTCGATATAGAACTATTAATACATTTTTTAAAATTGTGTATTGCAATATTTGTGTGTGTGTGTGTGTGTAATTTAGAGAGAGAGAGAGAGCATTACTTAATTGCGTATTAAATACTAGTTAGAAGTTTGGTGCTACATTATGTATTATTAGTTCGGTTCTATATAACGTATCAACAGTTGAGTGCTATATTGAATGTCAACAGTTGACACTACATTCCGTATCAACAGTTTAGTGCTACAATACGTATCAACAGTTCGCTGCTACATTACGGTGCTATATTTCGTATCAACAGTTTTGGTGCTACATTACTTGTCTACAACTCAATGCTACATTATGTATCCACAGTTTTGTGCCACATTACATATCGATTGTTTGTTGCTACATTTCGTATTAGCCGTTCTGTGCCACATAACAACTCAACATTTTGATGCTACATTACGTATCAACAGTTTGGTGCTACATTACGTTTCAACAGTTCGGTGCTACATTACGTTTCAAC
>JADKLZ010067986.1:346-26160 GCA_021533235.1 Biomphalaria straminea | reverse complement strand
AATTACTGTAAGAATATAGTCATGACATTATTGACAGATAAAGTTTAGACTAATTTCTTTCCCTTTAGATATTTTTTTTTTATTATTCGACTTACACTTCAAACCAATTACCCTAATGATCAGTGGATCCGAGTTTACACAGATGGATCATCCCATAAAGCCACCACAAATGGAGGAGCTGGAATTCTCATCGAATGGCCAGATGGAAAAATGCTAGAAAAATCCATTGCAACTGGAGAATTCTCTGACAGCCACAGAGCAGAAAGGGAAGCACTAACACTAGCTGCTACTATGCTAGCTAATCATCCAAGTTCCTCACACAGTCAGATTGTCTTGCTGACCGATGCGAAGACAACCCTTCAAGGCTTGCAGAACTCTGGATTCTCTTGTGTTGAAAACCTCAGAGCAGCACTGAAAAAACTCAACAACAACAGCAAAAAGACTGTTGTTCAGTGGGTGCCAGCTCATATTCAACTAGAGGGAAACGAGAAGGCGGACTCACTCGCCAAGGATGGAAGAGGTGGCTCACAAATGAACTCTGCACTCTACCCGGAAGAAATGAAGAAATTAATTATAAATAAAATAAATGAGAAATGGACAAGCTCACATCCAAATCACAAGAAAGATGATGCTTACTATAAGCTATCCCGACAAGATCAACGTGTAATCTTTCGACTTAGGACCGGACACAACAGAATGCGACAACACATGTACCGGAAGCTCAAAATTGGAACCAGTGATATCTGCCCATGTGGAGTGTCATCAGAGAATGCAGACCACGTCCTCCAAGACTGCGCTCTTTACCAAGAGGCCCGACTAAGACACTGGCCCCAAAACACCCCAATAGAAAGAAAACTATATGGAGAGCTCCCTGACTTGGAAACCACTGCGCAGTTCATCTCAGATATTGGTCTAGTGATCTGAACCCTCCAACATAACAATGAGAACGAAGAAGAAGAAGAAGACTTACACAACTATAGTCTTCACACCAAGAAGGTAGACTTTAGTGGGCAAGTATATGTTGATAGAAATGGAATTACTGTAAGAATATAGTCATGATAATAGAGCTGATTGTTCCATTCCATGAAAGTAGATTTATTCAAATAATAAATAGTTGTCTTAATCTATATATTATACTTTATTAATAATATAGGTGGTGGTTACACAGAAGCAAACAATATCTATAAGTCCCCCCTGATGTAATCTAGTTTGCAGAGTAAGCAACTGCTTGAGGCATCTGCTGAGCCAGGTGCAATAAAATTCTTTCCCTGTCTAGACTAGAATGCCAAGAAATAGTCCAATCACTAGATCGATGCTATGATAAACACTGAGGTATAATTTCATACATGCAGACTAAGAATGAAAATCAGTTTCTCAAGCATAGAAAGCGTGTTTCGGTAATTGGAATTTAAAGGTAATTCTATTCTTACTTTTTTTGTTGGCTTCTAACATTCTCATGGCACGACCTGGTTCAACATCATACAAGATCTAGATCTATATCTCGTTGCCAAGAATGCAAAGTTGAGAAAAGGTGTCTAGTTCAAAAAATGAGGTTATTTCCCCCTTAATATTTTTACAACGTAGATGATAATAATAACAGCAATATAGCAATGAGTCTTTCCTCACATGTCTTGTTTTAGAAAGCTTACATTCGATGACTCTGTCTAGTACAAGTCTGGTACATGTTATTTCTTGCAATGAACGCCTCGAGTTTATATCTAGTCACATATGTTTAAGTATTGCACTGTTCACAGTATCAATCAGCGTTTTTTGTCTCTAAAAATAATGTAACATTTGAAGGTTCCAT
The DNA here is from genome assembly GCA_021533235.1 of Biomphalaria straminea. Classification (NCBI taxonomy): domain Eukaryota; kingdom Metazoa; phylum Mollusca; class Gastropoda; family Planorbidae; genus Biomphalaria; species Biomphalaria straminea. Next base: position 24,353 of record JADKLZ010067986.1, on the reverse strand, counting down.
TGCGCCTTTATAGTAACAACACAAGAGAACGCAGCGCATTGGACTACTCCTTTAGAGTTAAACGAGCCGACCCGCGGCGTAGCATACGCCCCTCCCCCTCGATCTCTGCCACCGCAAAAGTTACGTGGATAACTCTAGTCCGACTAATATAACTAAAAGAGTTATCTTTCAATGACTTTTTCATCATGGTGTCCTGCGTGATTGGATGATGAAGAGAATCATATGTATAGATATTCTAAAAACTCAGTGTAATTTAGTTCATTGAATGGATAGTCCCACATCTACAACTTACACAAAATTACTTGTATAAATTTTATAAGAAGTAAAATAACTTTACGGAATATGACTATCAATGTTAATGTTAAATAACACACTTTCATCGAATACTAATGGTAAGGAATAAACTAATTACCTTTTTGCTGAGCAAAGATTATGTCGAATGACCCCTGATATCTTGCCTCGTTTTCATTTTATAGTCCGTGGTACGCTTAAACAAATATATGATCCCATATGTTTCGATTGCCATAAAACATACACAATAGACTCAATATACATGTAGGGTTTGACCTCTAATCTAATCAATTTCATACGCCCTTCGCTTATTCTAGGTGTAAATTATTAAATTAAACCATTATAACTTATATATAATAATAGGGTTTCCGTAGCCTTCCTATTTTCCAGGGCCTAATGGAAATCATCTGATATTGCAAAATTCACGAAAATTCTGGAAATCTGAAATTATGAAAATCTCCTCAAAACTCACAAAAATCTCCTGAAAAATAGACAAAATTATCATTGTGGGGTGCCAATTCTACGTGCGATAAAAAAATGGCTTTATCAGCTTTCATTTAATAAAAATGTATTGCAATTTCTTGCAATTTATTGCAATTTAAAAAAATTCTAACACAAAATCTTAATTTGGACAATGCTATTACAAGCTGGCAAACTCTTAACGCATACCGCCATATGTAAAGTGTAAGCACGAAGAATGTTTTGAAATATACAATGCTGTTGTAAAGAACTTGGGTTAGTTCCTAGTGGGGTGTAATACGATGCCACTACTTCCTACTGTAGACCATTAAGTAAATGTGTACACGAATTTTAAGTATGATACTACATGTATAGAGCGACACTAAATGGGTGCTGGTCATTTTTAAGTATAACGTGGGTAGATGGGTTATTATTATTATAGCTTTTATATAGCGCTACTTTCATGCTTATGGCATGCTCAGAGCGCTTTGGTCCAATCTCATTTGTGGGCCAGTGGGGGGGGGAGTATCTAGGAGTTGGTTTCCCGTGCTGCCTTTGGGCGCTCAGTAAGCACAACTCTGCCCGAGTCGGGTGTCGAACCTCGAGCCCCCTTCTAGGTAGCCAAGCAAGCCAAGCAAGCCAAGCTCATGCCGCACTTAGCCTCTCGGCCACGCTTTGGGTTCATCACCCAAGGGTAAAGGTTTGATTCTCTATTCATATTCAACACGAAGGAGATGCCACCGTAATCCATTCTCCTATATTACTTATTTGTTATTATGGATCACACTCAACAAAAGAAGACTTGAACAGAGCGAGAAAACCATTTTAAAAAATTCTTAAAAAAACAAAGCTTCTATAAAGTGTAACAATATTTTTTTAATTAGGAGGGCGGTGGTGGCAAAACAACCTGAACTCGAGCTCTCATGCTTCTCAAGCCGACACGGTAACCACTCTGCTAGCGAAGAGCTTATGAACATGGAAGATTGTAGAGTTAACTATTGTTTCTATAGTCTTGTCCTATTTTCTCATGTTGTGTTCACTTAGACCCAGACGACGGTGTATAATGGGGACTAATTCAGCTTAAACCACCACTGTTAATTATGGTTAATTAGTTAATTATCCAATATTTTTATTGATCCTTGTGTTGTCAGGTAAAAGAAATAATTGTGCCGAATTTCAGCTTGATCCGAGATTGGGTGTCGGAGAAAAAATTTGTGTAAACTTTCGTCTGTACAGACGAACTGACAGACAGACAGGGTGAGTGGATACAAGCTTTGTAATGATGTTGTTTGTCTTACACGTCGTGTCCAGAAAGTTCATTGATGTCTATTGATTTCTTTCTTATGTTTGTTTGTCATTGAAGTTATGCATGCTTTGAGGCCTACGCCAGTTGCCTCTTTATTCACATTCCTCCCTAGAACTTTACCATTCTTCGTGAATCGCCATTCAAAGTCAATCGTACCTGTGCATTAAGCGACAAGAGAATAGGAGAAAGTTCGTGATATGGGCTGTCAAATAGTTATGAGTTAGTTCTTGCCCTTGTTTGTATTGTTAAGATTCTGACATTTGGCTCCAGCGTGTCTTGAGAGTGTGGATCTAAGTTAACGGGCGTGATTCTCGTTGACCTGCGTACATTAGCTGCCACGCGCGTTATGCCAAGGGCTGATGGGAAATGTCAACTACTTATTATGAATTCGTTACTTGTGGAAACTGTACGCCAAGGTCTGTATCCACAAACGTGAAACATCTTCCATTGCTGGTTAGAATGAGGTATGTGACTAGTCATAGCACTGCAGCAATAGAGGATTCTCCCCACAACCCGTAATTTAGATGTTTGAACATATTGATATAATATAAAATGTTAGCTGTGAAGATTCACTTTAAAAGAGCAAATGAACTGAGAGAAAAAGGGTTTAGCGACATGTGTTCATATCGAACTACTGATCCGAATAGCACAGTCCACAGCAGCCCTTTCTAAAGTAAAATAATATGGAAAGACAAAGGCTTAGCCCTCGGCACCAAAATCAGACTGATGTGCTCCCTGGTCATGGCCACATTTCTATATGCATGTGAGTCTTGGAAGCTGACTGCAGAGCTAGAGAGGAGGATCCTAGCAATGGAAATAAGATGCTACAGAAGAATCCTAGGCATCGCATTTAAAGACCGCATCACAAACCAAGAGATTAGAGATAGGGTTACTGCAGCGATCGGACCCCATGATGACATGCTAACTACTGTAAAGAAACGAAAGCTTAAAATGTATGGCCATATAACAAGATCTTCGGGACTCGCAAAGACCTTCCTCCAGGGAACAGTACCAGGAAAAAGTAGAAGAGGCAGACAGAGAAAGCGGTGGGAAGACAACATATAAGAATGGACGGGCCTACCATTGAAAGAGGTTTTAAACAGGGCAAAGGATAGAGAGAAATGGAGAAAGACGGTCTACAATTGTTGCTTGGTGCCCCCAACGGTCCACCAGACTAAGGGATAGGTAACAGGTAACAGGTTCCTATCGACTTGTTAGTAAAGAGAAAGCGTGTACCTAGGAAAAGAACTTATTCCCAACGTAGGAAGAACATGACATCCAAATAGCTGCTTGGATGAAAGAGATTGCCCATGTCTATCCTAGAATTCAAAGTGGCTGTGTTCTTTTTTATAACGTTTATAACCCTTTTTCCTTCAAGTTTCCTTTTTACAAAGCTTCTATCAACTCACTCCGTTTGTCTGTCTGTCTGTCCGTCTGTCTGTCTGGTAAAAAAGTTTGAACATGTTTTTTTCTCTCATTTCCCATTCTCGCATCAAGTTAAAACTTTGAACAAGTATTCATTGAACATGACAAGACATAAAAATGTAAAAAAAAATAACCAATTAGTTAATTAATTGCAGGTAATTAATTTATCTTGTTTATATCGAAGTAAGGGGAATAAATGCTCCTTAATGAAAGATGTGGATGTATATGTGGATTTAACTCTTTCTCTCCGTAATTATTTACCACATTCTGTTGGAATCAACGTTGGTATCTTCGATTCGGAGAGAAAGAGTTAATCCACTTACTACGTTTTGACACGTTTTTTTTCTCCCCTCTCCCATTCTCTGATCATTTTAAATTTTGCATAATTATTCACAGTCGATGACAGCACACAAATCAATGAAACGATTAATCAGTCAATCGTTTGGTTCTAATTAATTATCTCATTGGCCTCCTTCAGTCGTAGAACGACTATGGTTTATCACGCACACTTCCTCGTGTGGCTGTGGAGCCCTATTTCGGAGAGACACTCCCGTCCACAAGTATCGCAGGTAAAGGTGGTCTTCGCTATCTAGAAGAAAGAAAACTAAACCATGTCTTATATATGACAGTAATTATCGGTTCATTTGCTTATATAATTCGTTTTTTTTTTCAAGTATTCTTATTTTCTATTGCTTGTTTTCTGTTCGTTTGTCCATCTGTTTGTCACGTTTTGATCTCAAAACTTGAAGATGGAAATCTGATTCCATCCTAACTTGTACCGTGATCGAATAAGGTGTGAGTATTACTTTTAGGCCTCTGGTAGGGAATCCTTTTGTTTTGTAAATTAAATGTGTATTGGCTTTGTTTTTCATTCTAAGCGCGTTTAAACAGATTATAATTCTTATATTGTCATGTTACTGAACCGTGCTACCTTTAATGTTATGCAGAGTACAAAATCGTTTGCTTTCTGTAGCGCAGTTTTAATTTTTGCGTATTAACATTAGGTATGTGTCAAATGAATGTTGAAAACAAGAAAATTGTTTAACCCTAAGTGCTGAGCAAAATGGAATTACTATTCTGATATTTAGAGGCTAAACTGCCACACGCGTTTTAAGGGTTAATAATGCTTTTTTTTAAATTTGAACTCGAGGGATCAAGCCTATGCAAGCCAATACGCTAACCACTGTGCCAGAGAAGTGCTTATGAAAATAGAAGGTTTCAAAGCTATCTATTATTGTTCTCAAACTTTTTGCGACGAACTTATTTTCTACACAAAGTATAAAGGAAAATAATTCGAATACAATTTCTTTACTGTGTTTGATACCAAACAAAATAATTACTCAGCAATAATTGGTTAACTAATTGTTTAATTTTCGTTACGGATTCTTGTTTTCTCAGGTGCAAAAAACGATTGTGCGAAATTTCAACTTGATTCCAGATTGGGGTGTGAGAAAAATCTAGTGTAAAAAAATGTAGCAGACAGACAGACAGACAGACAGACAGAGTAAGTTGTAAAAAAAAAATAGAAACTGTGTAAGGGAGGGAACTGATTGACAGATCAGAACGGTCCAGTAGATTTATGACGATAACAGAAGAAGGCGAATAAGAAAAAGTGGAATAACAAAGTTTATTAACTGTGCAGTTTTTATAGGTTGAGTTAGTCTTCATATATGAAGCATTAAACATCAATAGCTGACCAAAGGAAGTCAAAATTCTTAAAGTATATAACTGTCGGATTGTTCTGAAGGCGACATACCCTACACTTAGGATGTTACTATAATATTACTATAGTGAACTATATATCTATTTGACAGGCTATAGTAAGCTCACTGGTTTGGTAATGGTATTTAAACCAGCATTGTAAGCTGTATAAAGGCTATCTTTTTTTTGTACGAAATCCGGACATAAAATGTTAGATTAAATATATATTTACAATGTGAATATATACTTTTATCATTATTGTATGCCATTGGGCAGTGTGACTACGTCTAGTATACTATAGAATCTGTGGCTTTCACACTAGCCCCAAAATGTAATGCTCAACATAATGATATCAGGGTGGGGAGGGGGGAGGGCAAGGTGGTCGCGTGGTTAAGCGCTTGGCATACGAACCTGGGGTCCTGGGTTCGAATCTCGCTGAAGACTGGGATTTTTAGGGTGCCCCAGCTCTGACCTTAGTTGGGGAATGTAAAGGGTGGTTGGTCGTTGTGCTGGCAATATGACACCCTGCTTGTTAACCGTTGGCATTAACATTATCTGCTCTCTAGATGGCAAAGTTTGTAAAGGAGAACTTCAGTTCATTGATATCACGCTGGGTGTTATGTATCATAATCAATGATCATATACATCCTCTCTCTCTCTCTCTCTCTCTCTTTTTCTCTTTATCTGTTTCTCTCTCTTTCTCTCTCTTTTTCTTTCTTTCTCTCTCTCACTCACTACTTCTTTCTTTCCCTCTCTCTCCTCTCTTTATTTCTCTCTTCTCTTTCTCAGTCTCTTTTTTACTCTCTTTCTCTCCTCTCATTTCCTATGTATTCCCCCTCCCTTAGTCTTCATCTTTATCTTCTATTCATCTCCATCTTCTACAACTCTCGCTCTCTATCTCTCTCTCACTCTCCATTCGTTCTCTGTCTGTCATTCCTCTACTCTACAAGCCCCCTGCTAGATGACTCCAAATGCTGATCAGAAATATTTCCATCTATTTAGACTCCTCCGTTCTATTTGTTAGGGAACACGACCATCAAAGATAGCTTCCATCTGTTTTTATTTTCTGCCCTTAGGGGCCCGCCAGGTATTTTTCAGGTGAACTCAGGTAGCCGCCAAGTTCAAGTACAACATCCTACATCAACATTCTCTCCCCTCCCTCAACCTGTAAAATAAAATTAAAAAGTTACTCTAATCATGTGTACCGGTCCTGTGTTCTACTTGCTATGTTTAATGAGCTGTGTAACTAGACGGAAGATTGAAACTGCTAGATGCCTGGCACTCATTCTAGTTATGAAAGTATGTCATCAATGAGTCTTACAGTTCAACTTTATGACCATGTTCATTTTTTTTCTTTTCTTGACAAGTAAGGTTCGTAAGATGGTTATTGCTGGAATTGGCCATGGATGTAAGAAAGCCACTACTTATAATAACATTGTTCCAATAGCATGCGACTGAAATAGCCCATGCTACTGAATTTTCACTTTTGGCTCAGATATTGGACCTGGTAGAAGTGCTAACACTGGCAGGAGATGCCGCAGAGTATCTGGTGCCTAAACCAGTCCGCCTCGAGAGGAGAGCTCGTTAACTTTGTCAGACTAACCATCTAGGAGAAGGAAAACTCTTAATTCAAACGTCTGCTGTCTTGGAGCTATACCCAAACATGGGAGAAGCTCTGAGAGTCAACCCTGGGGTAAAAGGACCCTTAGGTAGTTTGCAGTACACAGTGCTCCACACTGGCAGATCATGCGACGCCGATGATCCCAAACTTGCTGCGTTCCGTTGGATAGGTGCTTGAAGAGAGGGGGGGGGGAGGGACTGCTGATTGGGTGACATCGTTCCAACCTGTCCAATCGACATAGAAGGCTTTAACACTGACCTTCAACGTCACAACCTGTGGGCAGAAGAGGCTAATAGCTTGTTGCCACGTTACAGGTCTGTACGACGTTGCAACGAGATGTTGGTCTCCACTGCCTAAAGGTTGCGACGTCGCAGGTCAGTGTTGAAGCCTATAAGGATTAGTCTCTTTGCAACCATGGCAAATGCCTAGGCATCCATCTCCGCGACTATAAGAGACCCCAACAAAACAACACATTCAGTGAGGTCACGTGTTTGTGATCATAAGACACTTTGGACTAAAGTTTATTCAATCATTTAAAAGCTTAATCAATTGGGATTACGAATCTACGATTATAATATTTAAGATTGTCTACAACAAGAACACAAATATTTTTACCAGAAAAAAATCTTTGGGATACACATTCATGTTCAGAGTTCAAGGTCATCCAGTCGTGACCTCTAAATCGAAGGTGCCGATCCGGTCGACAAAAAAACATTTCTAACAATATATCCTTTTTTAATCTTATTTAGTTTAAGAAAATATGGAAATGAGATTTAATTGTGAATCGTATAATAGTTTAATTCTTCACAAATGTAATATGGCTTCAACTTCATTTATCACTTAGTCTGTTGAACCGTTGGGGCACCACACAAGATCTGTCGACCATCTTTCTCCATTCCTCTCTGTCTTTTGCCTTGGAGAGAACTTCATTCACTGACAGGCCCGTCCATTCTTTTACGTTGTCTCCCCATCGCTTTCTCTGTCCGCCTCTTCTTTTTTTTCCTGATAATGTTCCCTGTAGGAAGGTCTTTGCGAGCCCTTACGACATCGTGATGTGGCCATAGAGCTTGCTTCTAATATTTTTGACAGTGGTTAGGTGGCTTTACTATTCATTGTTCTTGGTGTTTTTTGACCTTTCACATAATCCAATTCGGTTGGAGACTTGTGCTAAGAAATAATCAAAGTTGTTTCCACCTGTTTATAGATCTATTCCTAAGTAGTTTAAATGCTAGTCCAATATAAAAAAAAATGCACATATCATGGTAATTGGCAACTCACTTACAAAAGTCTTAATTTTAGTGATTTTTTAAAAATCAGGTAAGAAAACATGACAATAAATTCTACAATAAAATCATTTCTTAAAACATTTTCTACAACCTAACCCCCTTCCATCCACGCAAACACACACGCACGCACACACACCAGGTAGAGTGTTTGACTTGAGAGTCTAGTAAGATTTATGTAAGAGATATCAGTTACACGGGAAGTCTATTTATAGCTACAGCACAATCAGTTACATTCAATGATGAACTCAAGCGTGAGTCAATTTCACAGACACAAACTAGTCGAGAAAGTGTTGCACATGCACAAACTAGTCGAGAAAGTGTTTCACAGGCACAAACTAGTTGAAAAAGTGTTTCACAGGCACAAACTAGTCGAGAAAGTGTTAAACAGGCACAAACTAGTTGATAGCGTGTTTCATAGCACAAACTTATCGAGAAAGTGTTTCACAGCACAAACTAGTTGAAAATGTATTACTAGATGTTTAATTGTATCTAACTTAATTTCTCTCACTCTGTCCGTCACTGTAAATGTATTGCCTCTCTTTTTTTCCCTCTTTCTCTCAATCACACACACTGAGTATTGAAAGCTATTATAGAGAAGCATCAATTCCTTTTAAAACTTTGTGAAAACAAAATCCTCACATTCTGTTATTCTGGCAGCATTTTTTTAATATTTATTTTGATACTTGAAAAAAAAGATTAGAACTAAAAGATTTTATAGTTCATTTTACGTACTGTCTGAACATTATCTATATGTTCTTCAGCCTCTGTCTTTATTTTTATGTAATCAAAAACATGCAAATAATGTTTGAAGACAAAGAAATCTGTTGACTTATTAACGAAACGATTTTTAATATCTAATTTTTACAATTTATTTCAAAAGTGAAATCCTACAACAGGCAGATATCAATCTGTAAGTTCGTACTTCTCCCCCCCCCCCTTTCCCCCTCCAAAAACAACACAACTTTTGATTTACTTTTTAAAACTCTAATTACAACCCTATTCCCATAGTTCCAAGATAATAAATCAGTACATTACAAATGAGTTATACAGACTTCCCATCGTTCTTCTTCAGTTTTGATTTCCGGGTTAATCGTTTAAAAAAAAACATTATCTGATTGCTAGATCCATTTCTTAGTCGAAATCAGTTTTGAAATTGATCTTAATGAGCTATCTCGTTCATTTTCGCGATGCGCAAATCAAAGTCTACGAAGATTAAAAGATATTATAAATGTCCTCTGTTTTGTTATCATATTTTGTGTTGATACGTTCTAGATTGTCGTTGTAGATATAGTTTACTCGTTGATGCATAATAGAAGTGAGTTGATTATATCAGAATACAATAACAAACGATTTGATATACTTGAGAAACAGCTTGTAGAATTTCTATGTTTCACAAAGAGGGAGAATCGTCTAAGTGTCTGCGTCTAACGACAAAAATTCCATATGTAAGCTAGCACTCCTAATACATAGCTATCAACGATTTTGCCTTGCTTAAAGCTAAGCGCTTTCCTTTATTTTTGTGTGTTCTTAACCCCAACGTCTATGTGGCGCGCCACTATATTGACTGTTTATCATCTTAAGTATTTCTATATTCAAATTACCATAAAATTTAGTCAGTGGTCAATTTTTTCCTCTACAAAAGAGTATAACTTTAGATATAAACCTAACATATACTGAATATTTTTATAGCCTTGTTATAAGTCTTTTACGAAAAAAAAAAATCTAAACAGTTTAAAAATTTGAAATATTGTTTCTTATGTTTTTCGACAATCTTTTTGTTATCTACCAGCGACTTAATTGGCTTCTCGACCAAAACTATTTTTCTAAAACAATGTTTTTCAGTTAAATTAAGGGGGAGGGGGTAATAGTGCGACGATTATGATTGGTATAAATAGTTTGTTGTCATTGACAACCCTCGAAATCTATGTTCCACCATTTTCTCCTTTCGTTTAGTCTTACTTGTTTCCTTTTAGGCCAGTTAAGCTGGGTAGAATTTACACAAGCTCAAAAAAAAAAGTTTCAAACTAAGCTTATCTAAGAGTAAAAACCTAAATACAGCCACCATATTTCTTACTAGTGTTAGAATAAGCTACCTTTTTTCTATATGAAACTAAATTAATTAATTACATCTAATTGATTAACTAATTAGATTTTTTTTATTTATTTATGTGTTGTTATTTAACTATGAAAAATTAAGAAAATTTTTAACTTGATCCGAAAATGCAAAGATGCATGTAGGAAAGATGCAAATAGAGAAATAACTCCATAAATACAACCCTTCCTCTCAATAAGTCGCATTTATTTCCCTTATTCAGTATGAAACAAAAAAAAATAATTAGCATTTCAATTTTTTTTTATGCATTCATGTTTTGTTAAGTACACAAATAATTGTGTAAAGTTTCAGCTTAAGCCTAGAACGGGTGTGGGAGAAATGACGTGTACAAAAATTGCACCAGACAGACAGACAGAGTGAGTTGATATAAGCTTTGTTTTAAAAGAAGTTTGTTTACTTAACATGATTATCTAGTAGTAAAGTTCCCCTTTCAGACCTTGTGGTCTATAGGGCAGATGATGTAAAGGTCATCTGATTCTGTGGCCTACGGTTAACGAGGGTGTCATGTGGCCAGCACAACGACCAACCGCCTTTACTTTTCCCCAACTAATGTCAGGTACCCATTAGAGCTGGGTGGACTCAAGGACGCCCGAAAAATCCCGAAATAAAAATCCCAGTCTTCATCAGGATTCGAACCCGGGACCTCCAGTACGGAAGCCAAGCGCTTTACCGCTCAGCCACCGCGCCCTCTAACATGATTATCTATACACTTGTATTTACTAACAGAAATCAGACTAAAGCTGCCATCGTTCATCGCCATTCTCTTGAGGCCCGCCTTCCTTGCAATACCCACCATCTCGTCAAGTTTCTCCTACCGTTGTGATAACTCAGCACTAACAACTTCCACCTTACTCCCCTCCCCCCCCAACCCAAAAGTAAATAATACAGTACGATGTATCCCCCCAGGTATGGAGGCACGCGGAGTGCTTATGTCAGTTGTTGTTTCTCTGTTTCCATGTCTGTCCCGGAGGAACAGTAAGTGAGTCTGTCATGGCCGAGTGCCGAAGATACCTATGTGTCAGATGCTATGCCGGCGTCACGAGCTCGCACCGAGGCTAACTTATTTATACATGTTCAGGGGCCCTGTTTGCGCGCGTGTTTGCTGGAGTAGGACATAATTGTCTGCGTGTTTGCACTTATGTTTTCCACGTAGAGGACATTAATGTGAGCGTGTTTGTACTTAACGTTTGTAACAATAGGACATCGTGCGTGTGTGTTAGAACGTTTGTTTGCCATCTCAGAACGTGATCTATGCGTATCCGCATGTTTGCGTGAATGTAGCTGACTGAATTAGAATGTGTTTGCGGTTATTTTCGGAAAACAAATGCACTTTTGTTCTATTTAGGTCTCTGATATGCGTCACGCTTGTTCGAATGCTATTCAGACTCCTGCTGGCTGTAATCTATAATATAAAGCAGAAAGTAAGGCGTATGTATGCATGCATGTCCCGAATAAAAATTAAAACCGTTTGACCAATCTTTATAAAAATTTGCATAGATGATCCTTAGATCATGGCGGAGACCATAGTGTACGTTTCATGTCCATCCATGTCCATCATAAAAACGGAGAGCCCTAAATTATGCAAAAAGAACCTAATTGTACCCACGACCTTCGCGCATTAAGCGCGAGGCTCTATTAATACAATTGGGGGTCGAGGAAGCTGAGTGGTTAGGCGCTTGGCTTGGATTTTTAGGGCGCTCTGAGTCCACCGAGCTCTAATTCGTACCTGACTTTAGTTGGGGAAAGTAAAGGTGATGGGTCGTTGTGCTGGCCACATGGCACTCTGCTCGTAGGAATTTTAAAATTTCAGTGTTCACCAGGATTCGAACTTTGAACCTTCCGGTTCGGAAGCAAAGCGCGATACCACTCAATATTATAAAGATTAGCCAAGCTATAATGCTAATAACACATAAAGGGCATTCAGGACAGTATAATCATTTAATAGTAGTGTTCACGAGAACATTCTTCTGCAGAGATTTGAGTTCCCGAAAATCTGCAAAGAACTTAATAATAGAAAATGTTAACTAAACAAGCTCTTATAAGTTCTTTATAAGTTTACTTTATTGGTTTTTATCATATTGAATAATCAGTTGTTAAACTTTTTTTTCCTGATATCAAAGTTGTACAATTTTCCACGTGACTGGTCTTCAACTTATTATTTATGTTATTTGAGTGACTAGCTGATTATATGCCCGTTTTACTTAAAAACCGAGTAGGACTCAGATAATTTATGCAAGTGTCAAAAATAACGCTTATATCTGATCTTATCTTATTATGGGTGGCTTTGTGGTTGTGTGTTAAGCGCTCTGGACTGTCTTCTAGATTGGCCCTGATTCGAACACGGTCATCCACCGTCTTCCTGTGGGAAGTTTTGGTTACGATGTAATAATCTTCAGTTTCAGGTAAAAAGAAGATTATTGCATTATACGAGTATCCATTTGATAACCTGGTCTCACGTGTTAATTGGAGTCTTCCTTGGCTGATTCAAGCAACCCGCTCTATGTCCTAATGGCACTTTTCCTACTGAGAGAAAGCTACATTAATGGGAAAGCTTGTGTGTTGAGCAAGAGTGTTAGGGAGAATGTGACATTGTATTTAAGCTTCAAAGTACATAAAAAAATCATTTAGTACTAGTGAAAATACCCGTCATTGTAATGGATACTTGATTAGAGTCCTAGTACATTAACCTGTTTCCGTGGCACAAATATGTATTGTAGATAAACCCAGATCTCATAAATGAAGAAAAACAAAAAAAAACTAGCCTCAACGCATGACTAAACAGGTAATGTGATTACAACATACAGCAAGATTCCTGAGAGACACCTGTGTTAATTTTTTTTTCAAACCAGCACTAATTAGTTTTTCCGAAGCAGACAAAAAAATGAAGTTTGCCTAATGACATAAAGACTAATAAACTATATTGGTTAGTGTTGAGAGTGTAACGGATGGCAATTTTTTATTTACTTCCGGTTCTATTAGTTAAAAGTTGTTTTTTTATTTCCATGACCTTTTTTTTTCCTTTACATTTCAGTCGTTCTTTCACTTCTCTATCATCTCAGTCCTACTTTTTTTTTTACTCTCTCCTCTAGCCTTTCCTCTCTCCCTCTCTCCATCTTTCTCTCTTGCTCTTCCTCTCTCTCTCTCTCTCTCTCTCTCTCTGTCTCTCTTTCTATTTCTTCCTCTTTCTCTCTCCCCTTCAATTTCTCTCTAGCTCTCTTCTCCTCCCTTCAATTTCTCTCTCCCTTTTTCTTCCTCCCATTCTCTCTCTCCACCACTCTCGCTCTTCTCTCTTCTTTGGTTGTAATAAAACTCCGCCTAAAATATTTCTTGGTTTCATTTTGAAATAGATGGAGACAAGTGTAACATACAACTTGAACAATACAACAAGAATCTAAAACCACTGAATTTAAAATTCACATTCCGAATATCGAGAACTATGCTTTAATGGTCAGAGCCCAGAAGAGATCATTGAACATTAAATGTAGTCTTCCTAATATACGTACGTATTGGAACTCACATTCATTTATGATTTTTATTATTTGACATGTTATGGCTCATAATTTTAATGACAGAAAAGAATCTAACTATATTCTTGAGTATGTCATCCATTCTATAAAGTGTGATACAGACAAGCAGTAAATATGACAAAACATAAGACGAGAACACTGGTCCACAAATGAGATTGGACCAAAGCGCTCTGAGCATGCTATAAGCATGAAAGTAGCGCTATATAAAAGCAATAATAATAATAATAATAATAACATACTCTGTTACTATCATATATATGGCTCCTTCTGTCTCGGAAGACAATGGATGCGCCGAGGTGAGTCACTGGCTTTGGTTACGTCTTGAGACGGGGCAGAATCTGGAGTGGATGATCAAGCCAATTCTGGATCTGCATAGTTTGCCACAGTTCGTGCATTTATATTCCTCAGTTTTGGGGCTGGCTGACAGCAGGGAAGCTTTCTTTTTCATTCTCTTGGCCGAAGCAGCTTCATTTCTTTTGCATTCAGCAAAGTTCGTGCCAGCACGCACAGTCTGTCTCCATGCTGTTCGGTCTTGGGCTATCTCCTCCCACATGCTTTGGTCGATGCCCGTTGCCTTCATGTCTCGCTTGCAGACATCTCTGTAAGTTAATCTTGGGCGGCCCTTAGGTCTGGCTCCCTGTGCTAGCTCAGCGTATAGGATGTCTTTCGGGATTCTTCCATCTGGCATGCGCGTGACATGACCCAGCCAGCGTAGTCTTCTCTGTTGAAGGAGAGCATAGATGCTGTGCATGTTGGCTCGTGTCAAAACGTCCTGGTTGGTGACACGATCCCTCCAGGAGATGTACATTATGCGTCGCAGGCAACGTAGGTGGAAGCCATTTAATCTGTGTTCTTGACGCATGTAGGTTGCCCAACTCTCACTGCCATAGAGGAGTGTGCTTAGGACGCAGGCATTGTAGACAAGGATTTTTGTTGCCGTGGTCAATTTGGTGTTTTCCCACACACGCTTAGAGAGTTTTGCCATTGCTGCAGATGCCTTCCCTATTCTTTTTGTAAGCTCATTGTCTAAGTCAAGGTTGCTGGCTATCGTTGTTCCCAAGTATGTGAACTCTTGCACCACCGTAAGTGTGTGATTTCCGATGTAAATCACTGGTGTTTCTGAAACATCTTGTGCCAGGATTTCTGTCTTGGAGAGACTAATTGTAAGTCCAAACTCCTGACAAGCAACTGCCAGTGCATTCACAAGCCTCTGCAATCCTTCTTGTGAATGAGATATGAGTGCGGCATCGTCGGCAAATAGCAGTTCTCTAATCAAGATACGCCGTCTCTTTGTTTTGGCTTTAAGGCGTGCTAGGTTAAAAAGCTTTCCGTCAGATCTACTGTGGATATATACTCCCTCTTCCAGGGATTTGAAAGCGCTGGTGAGTACAACCGAAAAGAAGATGCCGAATAGTGTTGGAGCCAGAACACATCCTTGTTTTACTCCGCTCTTGATGGAGAATGGCCTAGAGGCGGAACTGTCAAATTGTACGGTGCCCTGCATATTTTCATGGAAAGCTGACACTAGTTTCGTAGCTTAATTGGACAGCCGATTCTCTCTAATACAGCAAACAAGCCGGTTCTGCTGACAAGATCAAACGCCTTGGTCAAGTCAATAAAGGCTATAAAGAGGGGCTGCCTTTGTTCTCTGCTTTTCTCCTGTAGCTGCCGCAGGGAGAAGATCATATCTGTTGTGGATCTACCAGCTCTGAAGCCACACTGCGATTCTGGGTAAACCCGTTCTGCCAAGATCTGCAGCCGCCTCAGTATTACTCTGGCATAAGCCTTCCCAACTATGCTAAGGAGTGAGATGCCTCTATAACTATTACAGTCGGTGCGGTCGCCCTTATTTTTGTAAATTGTGATAATGTTGGCATCCTTCAATTCTTGGGGGACCATTCCTTGCTCCCAGCACAAACTTAGCAGATCATGGAGTGGCTTGATTAGGGCATGACTTCAGCAGGAATACCATCTCCTCCGGGTGCTTTCCCGTGTGCAAGCATGTCAATGGCTGTGCTCAGTTCTTTTACAGAGGGTGTTTCGTCTAATTCGCACAAAACTGGAAGTGGAAGCATTACGAACACATATTTCAGGACAAAACCACAGCACTGTGTCTCATGGAGGCATCCTAGGTCTGGACACTGGCACCAGCTGGATATGATACTGACACGGAAAAGAGACATTGGAAACATACTGCTGACACGTAGCTTTCAAAGTGCGGAATGTGATACTGATCACACTTTAGTGTCCTGCCGGACAAGACTACGGCCTACTAAGATTCACTCATCACAGGGAAAAAGTAAAGCACGCCTGAATACTGCAAACACAAAGAATGCTGATCTTAGCTTCGAATTTACAAAGAAATTAGAGGAAGCTTTCAAAAACTTTTCAGTGACTGAGGTAGAAAAAACCTGGACGCTCATACGTGATACTATGTACCAAAAATCATCACTGGTCTTTGGCAACAAAACAAAGAAAAATGAAGACTGGTTTGAAGCAAGTCTGCAAGAAATGGAAACTGCCACCAGAATCAAGAGAGCAGCCATGCTAAAATACAAGAAGGAGCCCACCCCTGGCAACTTACAAGCACTCAGATCTACTCGAAACGATGCCCAACGAATAGCAAGACAGTGCGCAAATAAATATTGGCAGGACCTATGTGAAAACATCCAATCCTGTGCCGACTGTGGTAACATCAGAGGACTCTACGAGGGCATGAAAAAAGTCTTTGGACCTCACACCAGCAAGTGTGCCCCACTTAAGTCAAAAGATGGCTCAATCATTAGTGATCGTGCACTGCAAATGGAGCGTTGGGTGGAGCACTATGCAGAACTTTATCAGATTGAAAATGTCATCTCGCCAACTGCTTTATCTAACTTCCCACCACTTCCAGTTTTGTGCGAATTAGACGAAACACCCTCTGTAAAAGAACTGAGCACAGCCATTGACATGCTGTTACTATCAGCCCAACAATAATTCAGATAAGATTATACAGTCTTCTAGTATCAGTGCAGCACTAATTCAAATAAAATTATCTTATCTTATCTTATCTACAAATGCTGACCGAAGACTACTGAAGTGACTAAATCATTTACCACCGCAATCTTCTGACAAGGTTCAATAAATCCAATAGCCTCCCCCTTCTCTCGCCATGCCTTCGCTGCAATACTAAAGGGATTACATCTTATCGTCATAACATTTGAACGTTGAACACTTAAACCCATTGAAGCAAGATTCTCAACCAAAAAAAAAACATATGTGAGCTGCTTATTATGAAAATAAATTACATCGCACAAGGGCCATAAGTTACTGATTACAAACAGTTGCAGGTTTTAAAAAAGGTTGCTACCAATTTAAATATTCTTTTTTTTTTTTAATATGTATTTGCAGACAATATTTAAACCTGGTTTTAACACAGAAGTTAAAACACTGAAGGCTGAAAAAAATATTTTACTTTAATTTTTGTTGAGTTTAAGGGCCAGACACATTTTCAAGACAAGAGCTCACAGCCACTAGACAGCAGCACACCACAAGAACGAGGTCTTCAGACATGATCACTAAGAGTTACTGTCATTATTCTGCCATCAAAGCTTTTCGAGTCCTTCCAATGGACGTTTTTGTTTTTGTCTTTCATGTATTGCATTGTGTCACGATTGTATTTGAAGATCTTTGTGTTGTCTCCGCAGCGGTTGACGAATCGTGTATGGTGCCCCAACGGTCCAACAGACTAAAGGGTAGTTAAAGATGAAGGCGAAGGATGAGTATGTAAAAGACACTTTGTATATTTAATATTAGAAACAAAAGAGTTCGTTAGCAGAAGAACAGAAGTTACTTTCACACCTGCTCTGAGCACGATACAGACGATAAAATCGAGTTTTCAATAGCACAATTAGTTTAGGAGATCCGTACGTGACAGACAGACGGACACACGAACAGCGAAAAAACAAAATAACAAAAAAGGATTTTTCTAAAGAGGACTGATGTTTAAAAAAAAATAGATCGAATTTCATATATAATATATAATATTGTACGTTAAAAGGGGAAAAAAAGACTGAAACTAATCCCCAGTAATCATATTTTTGTTTCATTTGACAACAAAGTTTAACCCAGACAATGAACAAACGATTTTTGTCGACAGTTGAAATGTGAGACTTCGGGAAAACCCGAAATGTTTATCAGAGACTCTGGAAAGAGAACAGATCTCTTTATTTCTCTATTTTAACAGTTTCTCTTATTTATGTCTGGCGTATTTTCTTGTCCGCAGTAATGTTGTGAACATGACTCATAAAATCTCAAGAGGTCATTGTTTTATTGCTGGTTGGTTTACCCCCCCCCGAAGTTTCCTGGGTAGAAACCAGTGGCGTAGCTAGTGTGAGGGGATGGAGCCCCCCTGGCCTCCACTTGAGGTGGGCCCCCAAATGAGTGTTTTTACATTAAAAATTAAATATTAAGCAAAATGCAGGGGCCCCCAAAGATGTCAAGCCCAGTGGCGTAGCATCCATGGCGCGAAGGGGTTCAATGAACCCGGGCCCACGACCATTAGGGGCAAACAGCCTGTGCCGTTTAAGGTGGCAATCGTTTCCATATCGTCCATATCTTTTTCCCCCCAGTATGTTAACCATTGATAGTATTACAGTAATGGTGGGGGAAGGGGATGGAGAGATTTTGGTTAAGAAAATATTACTGTTTTGTACAGGGGGGGGGGGGGGGGAAACAAAGGGAAAAGGATGAAGGGGTCGACAACAACAATAACGTCTAATAGTCTATTTCGATACAGTTGTTAATTATTCAATTTTCTCAAAGCTTAATTGTTTCAAATTTTATTGTGCATTTAACTTATGTAAAATTAATTTATTTCATACCATATTCATAGATAACTTAGAGCTATTATGTGTGTATGAGTCCCAGAACTGTTGGACTTTACTAGAAAACAAAGACTTGGACCTTCAACACTCCTAAGATCATGCATTTCGAGTGAGATGTAGCACTTTATAGGGTGTATACGAACTCTGAAGTGTCAAGAGCAGTACGGAACAAACATTTCATATTTCTTGGAACCTTTGGGCTTCCATAGGAAATATATCCAGATCCTTCCGAAAGGATCCAAATAACTAGAACGAAAGACGATGAACATCCCACTGACGGTCAAGTTTGGACAGTTATGAACAATTTTAACGTGAACGGTTGTATAAACTGTAAAACTGTAAAAATGTTTTAATGGCAATGTAATCTCTTCAGTACTGAATTTTAAAAAAAAACAAAAAAATACATAAAAAAATAATATTATAAATGAGGAAACCAACTTGGGGAGTAGGTGTATAGCAAGATCTACAAGACTATAATGATCATGCAATAGAGTCTTTCTCTGACCAATAGTTTGTATGTACTTGAAACTTGGTTCCTATCCCCTAAAAAGAGTTAATACCAATATATTGACACTAAAACCTTAGAAAATTGCTAAGAACATTGAAATTTAACAGGAGATCAAAGCCCCACAGATTCAAAAAATGATTATGGACCTGGCTGTTGCGCAATTCAATGCTGGCAAAAACACCTTTAGACATCCATTCAGCACCATTTGTCTCTTTCATCAGTGGTTGCACTCAACACGTATAAAGTTTATCAAATTAGTATTTTTTTTTAATGCTTTTCAGTGATATCCGATGACGGAACAATATCCAAAGATAGCAATTAGGCCATTACTAGGTTTTCCTACTGCTGAGAACCAGACGTCTGCAGAATTGGCCGAACAGGTCCTCTAGGTAATTAAAAAATCCCCATTTATCTTTAAATAAACTACGAGGCTACAGTTATTATGGTGCTTCAAATATGACTGCATACTAGAATAATCTCCGGCCATTGTTTCATCAAAAGATGCCACTAGAGCATTGAGCAGTAGATTCACAGGTTTCTTTCTTTCCTATGTAGAGTGTCAGAATAATGTTTATAAATAAATATTCCATCCATCTATTTACTGTTAAATAATAGACGTAGAATTAGATACTGGTTTAGTGTTTTAGAAATGTCAATGTGTAGAATGGGAAATAGAACTCTAAAACATTACTTTATATATTTGAAACTCCTTTAACTCGTTTGATTCTGTTAAAATAAATTGTACAAACATTGACATTTAATTCGTGTTGCAGTTCTACCTCAAACATAATAAGGTTATTAAAAAGCTTCTCTACTTGTTTTAGAATGTCTTTTGGTAAATGTACCGATACATTCGGATTACTCAATTGTTTTGTTACACATTACAGTCGTCTTATTGAGGGAGGGGGGGGCCCACCAATATATTCCTGAACCCGGGCCCAGGGGTACCTTGCTACGCCACTGGTCAACTCAAGCCCCCAGGCCCCCCAAACGATGGAAAAGTTCAAGCTACGCCTCTGGTACAAACGCCTGTAATGTAATGACTCATATATAAACATTTTAAAGATTACTTTTTATAAAAACTAAATTTATATTAAGTGTGATTGTATCAATTTGCTTAGATTAGTTATAACATTGTATGGAATATTTCCATAGAAATAATAAATCTGCATGATTAGAAATAGTTGTACCAGTTGTTTGTGTTTTGTTCTTAGCTTTCTCAATGCCCTATGATTCTATCACGTGTCAGGTACCCAGAGCTGGGTGGACTCAAGGGAGGCGAGGCCCTATGCGAAACTGATTGCGCGGGGCCTAGTCTGGGTGGGAATAATGATTATAAGTGAAAATTATGATGTTGTATTGGAAAGAAATTCGATTTTTTTTATTTTATTCATTCTTTACTAAGTAACAATTGCGATCAAATTAACTTTACGAACATTGCAACCTATGGCATATTTATTTGCCTTTGAAAAGTATTGGAACTTACGATTAAGGTGAAAATTCGCCCGATTATTACATTTTATTAATTGAAAGTTGACAATGCCTTTTTTCTTTTCTCGCGCATAGAATTGGCGTTTTCCGCAATGAATGACACCCACAAATGACGATTTTGTCTTTTTTTATGCGATTTTTATGAGTTTTCAAGAGATTTTAATAAATTCAGGAGATTTCCAGAAAATGTTCGTATATATTTTGCAATTTAATAATTACACCTAGAATTAGTACTGGGCCTATGAAAGCGCGGGGCTCACTGCGACCGCATAGGTTGCAGTGGCCTAAGACCGCCCTGGCTATAGGTTATGTTGCGTATAGGTAAATCCAACATTGTCGAGACAACAGTGTTCGGGAGCTGTGCCCTTTACCTCTCACACAGAACGCCTCCAACAACAAAAAGTAGGAATGAGTGTTGCTAGAAAAAGAACGTGAAACAATATTCCAGAGAGTTCTCCAGCGAGTTCTCGTGAAACAATGTCATGAAAGATGTACGAAGTAGTCACAAGCCGCAAAGACCGTTGACAAGCCTTCTGAATGGTTTACGATATAACAAAAAAAAAAAAGGTACTGATAGGTTTCAAAGAAGCCTCCCCCTCTGAGTTAAAAGTTTCCGTTCTCGTAACCATGGTGACAGAAAAGAGAAAAAAAAAATTCAAAGAAAACACTGGCCTATAAAACAGGGAGACTTAGTAACGCCAGGCACTAAAAATAAATGGAATTCACCAAATAGTTGATACTATCACAATGGCGGCGTGTCACGTGGTACACGTTTTTGCGTGTACCTGTAGCGGTTGGCAAGTTGCCGAAAATAACCGCAAAAACAAAACAAAAAATCCAAACGTAAAAGAATTTTTTGTTCATATTTTCATGCATGAAAAAGAAAACAGAAAAAGAAAAGTATAAAAAGTTTAACGGGAAAAATGTTTGCAAAACAAAAATGAAATAGAGGTGTCAGTTGAAGAGAGGCCACAACAGGTAACATAGATTTTTATTTTGTTTTGTGTACACAAATATCGATGGGTGATTTAGCAAATTTTGTTCAAAACGAGAGCCGTACATTTTTTTTTTCAGCATTTTTCCACCAGTTGGTTTCGGCTTTCGCTATAGAGAGTGATTTCCTATATTTTTCTTCTTTTTTTTTTTTGCGCAATTTAAAGTTTGTTTGCATTTAATTAACTTTTTATAACAGACTTTTAAGTGCAGCGTAGGTGTGTTTTGGAAGGAGCAATTTTATTGTTTTTGTTAGTTGTTATTTGAAGATGAGGAACTCGATGAATTTCTAGTCAATGACCTGAACCCTAAACAAAGCTGTAAGAGAGATAATGAACTCTGTACCTTATTTTGTGCACATTGTTTATCTTTCTCCCGCTTCCCATTCTCGGGTCAAACTGAAACTTTGCATAATTATTCAATGTCGCAAACAAAAAGACGAAATATTAACCATTTAATTAATTAATTAGTGATAATTAATTTATTTTGTTTGGTATAGAAAAGGAGATCAATCTTACAGTATTAAGATATATATGTCTGTAAGTGTGCTCTTTTTCCCCATTGTGAGCTTTGTTTTTACAAAGCTTTTATCAACTCAATCTGTCTGTCTGTCTGGTAAAAAGTTTGTACATGTTATTTCTCCGACACCCAATCTCGGATCAAGTTGAAATTTTGCGTTATTATTTTTGTATACATGACAAGACAAGAATCAATTTTAAAAAAATAACCAATTAGTTAATTAACTGTTGCCATTAAATTATTTTGTTAGGTTTCTTGAACAAGGGAAATATATATGGTACTTGACTCGACTAAAGTGTTTAAGTGGGGGTATAAGCTGAATTATTCCCTTTATAGGTCGACGCTCCAAATCGAAACAGACAATATATAACTATACAATGTTTGTTTTGTTTGTTTTTAAAATGTTTTACATGTTTCGGAAATTCCTTCAGAGTTGAAGATAGTTATTTCCTAGTCCAAACCTCCCGCAGGACGACGGGGGACGGGAGCGGGCAGGGTTTGAACCCGGGACCATCGGTAAATCGATACGACAGTCCAGCGTGCAAACCGCTCGACCAGGCAGCCATCAATCTTCTGTAGTCGTAAATACTAGAGTGGTTAGCAGGTCGTGAGCCATGAGGTCGGATGCATTTCGTTTCCCCTCCCTTTTTTATGCTTTTAAAAAACATTTATGGTAAAATCCACCCAGATATCCCTTTTATTATTTCCCCCCTCTCTCATATTCCCAACTTGGTCCAGCATGTGATAGGAACCTAGCGTTCTTGAAATAGCGCTAAACAAAAACAATTTGTAAACATGCTATTAATCGCATAGATTTATTGCTCTTGGCCTAGACTTATAACAAGTTTAATTACATGACTGATCCAAATTAATAGATATAATTATACTTTTTTATTGTTTTGTTAATTTGTTTGTTTTTTCTTTTAAAAAAAATTTTTTTTTAATCTTTCTTGTTTAAAACAAAAAAAAAATATTTTTTTTACTTTACTTATTACGATGTAGTAACAGTTTGTTACTTAGACTTTACGTCTCTATTTCACGCACCGTTACGGAAAGATTGATTTCCTGTCTTTGTTCTGAGTGCGGGCCACGTGTGGCTAATCAAAGGTAGAACAAGAGGGCTGGGTCGAGAGAAGGAACGCCACGCACGTATGGGCTCACCATGTCCAGGTATGTTTAGATAGACGTACACGATTGTAGAACAGGGGGAGGGTTGTAGCTGTGTGGACAAAGGGGCGGGCAGGAGGTCGGCCAGGCTCGTCCAGGTTTAATTACTACTCTTTACTCGTGTATGCACATAAATATAACTATTGGTTGGCGTAAATAGATATGTCATTTTCTACATATATTATGGTTTATATGATTTTGCATAATTCATTTTTAAAGTATAGATTTATACGTTCTAACAGCGTGGGTCTACACTCAGGTTGGAAAGAGTAACTAAACTTTTCTCTAAGGGGAAATAATCGGTGGTACAGGTGTAAGAAAGCCTCCAAGGATGAGAACAAAAAGAAAATGGCGAAGGTATAAAGCAAACCACCAGCACTGAGTCAACACAGAACAATAAAATAAGTTCAGAATGGCAGGGTCAATAACCAAAAACAAAAGGGACGAATAACGGCAAGGGAAGTAATTTATGAAAGGGGAATAGCTCATAGGTAACACGAGTTCATTGTCTATGCAACGCGCGGATCTTGAAAACAAAACAGGAGACATTTGATTAGAGCTAATATTTGGGGGGTTTAGTTGTAATGTCCAGTTCTATCGGGTATCCTACAACACATATATGTCGATTGTTACTTAAAGAAAGAAAAAAGTTAATTAAGTCACATTAGTCAGGTGTAGAAACAGTGGCGTAATTATGAATTTGTCATCGTTTCAGGGCCCCGGGGGGGGGGGGGG
>JADKLZ010067982.1:0-30883 GCA_021533235.1 Biomphalaria straminea | reverse complement strand
TAGTATAGTGGTAAGTATCCCCGCCTGTCACGCGGGAGACCGGGGTTTGATTCCCCGGTGGGGAGGTATATTTTTTTTTTTATACGGGGCGGGGGGGTTTTGACAAACAATATGACTTATAAGAACTTGAAAATAAAAATTTCTCAAATTAATAAAGATTATATTTATTTAGTCAACAGACTGTATGAAAAAATAACTTTGGTTCAACTGCTGATCTCTCTTGTCATTCCAGTACCCTCAGCTTTACTGGTGACTCTTTCCTTGCGGATCAAGTTCCCGCCTTGCGTAGCTAGGGTAGTGGCGGGTGGAGAGAATTTTGAAAATTCCCCCGGACTCCCACGGTGAGGGGGGGGGGGGCAAATTAGTGCTGTTTTTTTTTAATATAATAATAAATGTTACGCATAATGAAAGGGCACTCAAAAAGGTCACCCCCAAGGCCCCCAAAGATGGAAAATATCTAGCTACGCCCCTGGTCCTATCTAGCTCCGCCTTAGCTCTTTAATATTCTACTTTATGTTTTTTTCCTTGTTTTTCCCCACAAGTTGACAGTAGATATCCTTTCGAGCCACGTGATTATATCATAGGCAACTGTTTGTGAAGTTCAGGAGAAATAAATGAACCAACTTAACGTTTAAGTTTAAGATTCGTATCTTGTTCTGTAAAAACAGCGCTTTTAAGTTCTGAAGAGTGATATAAAGGCAAAGCTAGCTTAGTAATGCGATTTCCTTAGCTGACATAGAAGAGAGCACCTAGTTACATGCGGCTTCAGAACGAGACAACTGGAGGTCACACATTTGAGACCAAAAAGAAAATCCGCTGCCGAGGACAGAAGTTGACGGCGAATCGACCACCAGCGGACAATGGTTATGCTTGTCTTGGGTGTGGCAAAATATGTAGGTCCTAGCTGGGGCTGCGCAGCCACGAGAAATTCTGCACTGAAATCTTCGGACGTGAAGACAAGCCTTATTTTTATTAATTTATTAGTAGTTAAAAGTTAGGCATTCCATCAGGCACCTATTCTTTTGCAAAAGAATATATATGTAAGTTATGCATATTGCTATTTTGTATAGCGTTATTAATCCTCGTGTTTTAACACTATTTCCCATATCAGTAAAGGATGTTTTCCCCGCGTTG
This sequence comes from Biomphalaria straminea, assembly GCA_021533235.1. Taxonomy (NCBI): domain Eukaryota; kingdom Metazoa; phylum Mollusca; class Gastropoda; family Planorbidae; genus Biomphalaria; species Biomphalaria straminea. The sequence continues at coordinate 29,749 of JADKLZ010067982.1, read as the reverse complement.
CTTGATTGGGTTCGTTATATTAAAGATTTTACACATTCTTCCGTACTCGGATTCAGAGATTCCCACTCAATCGCTAATATTGAGCTTTACATAGGAAATAAAAGAGACAATCAAATAAGAGATCATGTTGGATCAAAAGAAACAAATGACATTAGAGTCACGTGATTTTCATCGTCTCAAAAATAAACGAAAAAGACAAGAGAAAATAGGATTTTGGTTGGAGGTTATCGGTTTCTGCAGTAGTAAATATTAAGAAGATATTTGGCACCATTTTTTGGAACGTAGATTTCTCTTGTATATACTGAGCACCCTACCAAAAGAAAATACGCAGCAATGGACAGACGTTGACGGCGAAACGAAAATCTAAATCAACCACCGGCGGACAATGGTTATGCCTGCACTGAAGTAGCAAAATATGTAGGTCACAGCTGGAGTTGCGTCGCCACGGGAAATACTGAATTCCCCCATTGATCTTCGGACTCGAAGCCTTATCATTAGTATTGAATACCCAATTGTTGCTTCGGATGTTCTTTGATAGAAGGCGAAAATAAGAAAATACAATTCGCAAAATTTTCTCCATATTTCTATGTTTTATTCGGTACATCTTCGTCTGTCAGGATTCGCATAATTAATAAATTGCCAACTACGAAGAATAGGAACACAATTCTCCTGTGTTAAGAGTGTAGAAAAGGGGGAATGGGGTGATTGCGGGGTTTCTAGAATGAAGCTGGTACAGTTGAGATGATACTATCTTGACCGCCCGCAGCGAGTAATGACTATCGGGTACTTATCACAATGGTGCTATCGGGAGTCTCGCCAGTCCGCTAAGCCTCCGTGGCATACCGCGAGCTGATCGTCTGCTAGCTTGTGAACCAACTACCTGGCCAAAGTGTTACAGTGGCAAGAACGTATCGCGCCGCTCTCGTAAAGTTTGTCAATGGCCTGGAGCCGTATTGTTAGCGAACCGTCGACAGGATGCGGAGAAAGCAAACGGGCTATTTACCAAACTAGCAGAAGGGGCCCCCGGTGTGATGCCACCGGTCATGGGCCATTCACTCTCCATATCCCTTGACAGTTTGAAAGCGTCAGAGGAGCGCTAACTGTCTGATTAGCTTAGAGTCAAAGCGTACTATTGAAGGATGTCCTGAAATGTACTTTACAATACGAGTGAAGCGCTCATCTGCTATATGAAAGTATGTGTAGTCCAACTTAATTATATTTTCGTAGAACTTGATAACAAATTTATGGTAGGATAGATAGGTGAAAAGATTAATGAATAAATAGATAAATGGAAGTAGAAATGGATGGATGAATGTTCAAAATGTATTGGTTGATGGGTAAAAGATTGAATGAATTGATGGATGGAGAGAGAGATAAGCGGCGAATTAATGAAGAATTGTATGGATAGTTAGACAGAATGATCGATACATGAATTGATTAATTTATAGATGAATCATTGAATGGGTGAATCAATTACGGGATGAATGGAGGAATGAATATATGGATTGGTGAATTCGAGAAAGGATGGAAGAATGAATAGTCGGAATAATGGCTTGGTAGATCAATGAAAACATTGATACATGTTGTGAATCATCATATGATAAACAGTGAACTACGATTAATCTGACAAATAGTGAACTATGGTGAATCTGACAATTAGTGAATGACACCTCCAACAAATGATCCCTCCAACAAATGACACCTCAAAAAATGACACCTCCAACAAATGAACCCCTCCAACAAATGACTCCTCCAACAAATGACACCTCCAACAAATGACACCTCCAACAAATGACCCCTCCAACAAATGACTCCTCCAACAAATGACACCAACAAATGACACCTTCAACAAATGACCCCTCCAACAAATGACCCCTCCAACAAATGACACCTCCAACAATTGACAACTCCAACAAATGATCCCCTCCAACAAATGACCCCAACTTGACTTCACCAAGATAAAGCTGAAAAGAAAAAAAATCACTTGTGTTTGTATAGCTGGGTTTGGAAAGCCCTTACAAACTCCTTCGCGCCCCCTCTCTTTCGTTTTGTCTTCTTCCGAACTGACAATTTATTGCAACAGATCAAAGCCACAAGGCCAGATATCAGCTACTACTTGAACCTGATCTAATCCTATGGACAGATACGTGAAGAGTACCTTTTTTTTTTACTTGATAGTACTTCAGTAACGAAGACGCCCTTGAATTATACCAGTCACAATGCCCGCCCCACCCCCCTATTTTTTTCCAGTCACAGCTCCCTCCCCTAAGTCTCTTTCCCAATCGAATTATCTTCTCCTCGGCTGTCCCTACCCTCGTTATAAAAATAATTATTTTTTTCGGCATGCAGGTTGGGGTTATAGGGCTCATCCGTTTATGACGTCCATGCCATTGTAGATGCGTGTGTGTAAACATTTACGAACATTTGAATAAGAACGATTACAGGAAATGAACAAAATGTTGAATTCTTTCCCCGAAACAGTAAGTTATTGTCAAAGACAATGTAACTTAGGCAGCTCATTTTTTGAAAAAGTATATAATGTCAAGAAGCAGAACATTTTCATAAAATATCGGAAAATGCATTATGTTATCTAAAGAATTGTGAAAATAGACAAACAAAATAATCGTGTAAATAGAATCCAGGGTTATAAATAAACACTAAAACCAAGGTGTGTGTGTGTGTGTGTTTAAGTTGTAAACAATGATTTCATTTGATAGGTCTATGTCTTGATTTCATTTGATAGGTCAATGTCTTGATTTCATTAGATATGTCAATGTCTTGATTTCATTTGATAGTCTGTCTTGATTTCATTTGATAGGTCTATGTCTTAATTTCATTTGATAGGTCTATGTCTTAATTTCATTTGATAGGTCTATGTCTTGATTTCATTTGATAGGTCTATGTCTTGATTTCATTTGATAGATCAATGTGTTTTGGTCTGATAATTTGAAGACTTGTTTCATGAGACGGAATAAAAATTTTCAATAATTTCACTGCGACATCAAATACTTATAGACGCCAGAAGACATGCATGTATAAGACACATATAAAGAGACACCCCTTGAGACAGAAATTGGGGGAAAATTAAACAATTCGTAACAGACAGGTAAGACAATTAGTACGAGACAGGTAAGACAGTAAATAGAGACAGGCGAGGCAGCAAATAGAAATAAGGTGGACATCAAATAAAGAAAGGTGAGAGCCTATATAGACAGCTGGGACAGCAACTGAAAACAGATGGGACAATAATGGAGGACAGTTGAAACAGCAAATGAAGACAAGTGAGGCAGCTTATTAAGACAAGTAATAGGTGAGACAATGTATAGTAAGATATAGGTGAGACAATGTATAGTAAGATATAGGTGACACAATCTATAGTCAGAAATAGGTGAGACAATCTATAGTCAGAAATAGGTGAGACAATCTATAGTCAGAAATAGTTGAGACAATCTATAGTAAGATATAGGTGAGACAGGTGTCCACTTACTTGCGGTCACATCTGCAATGTGAGATGGTGTGTAGTCTGTAGTTAAACATCCCGTACTTCCACGAGAGCCTTGGAATGACCAGAGGGCAGAGGTCATGTCGGCGGCAGCACTTGTCCAGTTCCACGTGATAGCCCAGGTCGTGCTTGTTCTCCGCTATATCACCATCGCCGCACCTGAGAATCAAACCCGTACCTTTCATTGTCAGCCTTTGTAGGTATCGACAAGCTTTTAATTTTTTACTATTCAAAATTCCTGCAGATATTCAAGATAGTGTCTGCTGAGGGGAATGGAATCCTAACTTTGTTTGTCCGATACCAGTTTCTCCCATTCCCATTGTGAAGATTATGTTGATGAGCCAATGAAACCAGAGGCGTAGCTGGGGGGGGGAGTAGGAGAATTTGAACCTTCCCCCCGGGAGTCATTTTTACATTAAATTTTGAATATTACGCAAAATGCAGGGGATCCCAAAGAGTTCAAGCCCCCCCCCCCCCGAGCCACCAAATGATGGTGAATTTTTAGCTACGCCCCTGAATGATGCACTACTTCCTGAAATGACAAGGGTACACTTTTCAGACCTTGCGATATATAGGGCAGACGATGTAAAGGTGATTCTATGTCTATGGCCGGCAGTCAACGAAGGTGTCATGTGGACAGCACAACGACCAACCGCCTTTACTTTCCCCAACAAATGTTAGGTACCCCTTAGAGCTGGGTAGACCCAGAGGGGCCCAAAAGATCCCGAAATTAATAATCATACTCTTCACCTATTATCGAATCAGGGGAGGGAGGAGGAGGCCCATCAACATATTCTTGAACCCGGTCCCACTGTAACCTTGCTACGCCACTAATCAGGGGGGGGGGCATCTCGGCTCAGAAGAAAAACGCTTCTACACTCAGAATCCACGTTCCATCCCTGGGGACGAAGTATTGGGTCAAGTTGCATTTGATAAAAGCAATGTTGTTTTTTTTTTAAAGGACATAACTGTTATGTACAATTATGGTGACCTTTGGGCAGTGACACCATATAAATTGAACGACACACATATATCAGGCCACCTCCTTGAAAAAAACAAAACGAGTCACGGCCCAATGGGATCGATCGATCCCAACACGTTTCAGTGCGCTATGTTGGCAGATGTTTCGAGGGATCGGATTACAATACCTTTCGGGGCGGATAGGGCCCACGGGCCTTGATTTGCACATCACCGCAGTCAAACTAAATTCCTATGTATCTGGACCAATCAGATTATCTTACCGTGTCTTATACGTTATACTATAACCTATCACATTTAATGTGAGAACAACTTGATCCAAAGCGAAAACATTTTGCAAAATCCATTGACATGCTAAAAAAATAAATCCACAATTCTTCCAATAGTTTTGTTCAAAAGGTCAAGGTCACAGACGTAGGATGATTAGCTACACGTTTTTTCCCCTTTTCCCAAATATTTTGTGAATGAAATAATACTTGGGGCTCTGTCAAGGGAAATGAATAATTCATAAGATAATTATTAATAATTCCACAGCGAAGTAGTTTGCTTGATATAAGATGTCATATAATGTAAGTATTATATTTTAGGTAATTTATAAAAAACATTGTGTACTTAAGATTGGGTGAAAAAGTTTGAATAATTTGAGACGCGTTCATTTAAGCTAAGATGATAGGTTAAGTCACGGAATTTTTTGGGGTTCCGAGAGATGAAAGGGAGGGGGCGGGAGTATTTCATTGTTCATGATGACATCCAATGACAGATCGAGGCTGAACACACGAACTAGTGTGTAGTAAACTTACTGTGTTGTTTATGTCTAGTTGTGTTCCTTAGGTACGGGAGGGCGGTATTGCTTGGAGAGGGGGGGGGGGAAAGACTTGCTAGCTGGTAAAGCAAATAGAGCACCCTAAAGTGAAAGGACTCTTAGGGTGAAATGATTTTGAACAAAGAGTTGATTGGACTGCATATAGCAGGGGTTCTCGACCTGTGGGTCGCGACCCCTTGGGTGGGGGGGTCGATTGACGATTAGACAGGGGTCGGCTAAGACCATCGGATATATGGATTGTATTTTGTCTATTCTTTTATTGCCGTGTGTGTGAGGGAGGGGGGGGGGACGCCACAGAGTGGGGGAATTGTAAAAACTGGTCGCCGAGCTTAAAAGATTGAGAACCATTGGTATATAGGAAAGGGACAGACTTACCCTCTGACACAGATCTGAAGCTGGATTATCTTATCTTATATGTTACAGACGTTACTTCAAAAAAGAAGATGATTACGTCATGCATTTAGTCATGCATATTAACCAATGACCTAAACTCCGCCAAGTCACTGGTTTTCCACATGGCTAGCTTAGGCAACCCATTCCATGCTCTAAATTCTGGCCGAAATATTATCACAGAACCCAACTAGGGGACGCGGGTGGAAGGGGGGGGGTCAAGCGAGACCAATCATTACAGAAGGCCTGGGGATCTAGGGAAATAAGCACCACCACCAAGATTAGGCTCTTTAACACCATTGTTAAGCCAATACTACTTTATGGAGCATAGACCTGGAGAACCACCAACACCACCATCAAAAACATCCAGGTATTCGTCAATACCTGCCTGACGGAGATTCTTGTGATCCGCTGGCCAGACAAGATCTCGAATGAGGAACTGTGGCAAAGAACAAAACAGCAGCCCGTTGAAGTAGATATCCTTCAGAGACGCTGGAGATGGATAGGTCACACACTGCGCAAGCCGGCATCCAACATAACAAGGCAAGCCCTAACCTGGAACCCCCAATGAAAGAGGAAGAGAGGACGGCCCAGGAATACATGGCGCCGCGATCTGGAAACAGATGCCAAGCAGATGGGCAAGACATGGGGCAAGTTTGTGAGAATTTACGCGTATTCTTGCGAGTTGTTATTGTGTTGAGTTTAGTTATTATATTAATTGTAATCAAACATTACAAACAAGAACAAAATGAAAGTCTACTGCTTGCTTTAATGAATCCATTGTATAATTCACAAAATGAGGCCAATTTCAATGTCGTTCAGTTTACGACGGGAAAAACGTGTCTTGCTCTAAGTAGTATCAAAGTAGTCTTCCGTTATTACTGTTTCCTGGATTATCCGCGTACGTTTTTAATCAGCCGCCATGTTACTAAAGAAATCCCCGATTATCACTAACTTATTGAATCACTACACTGTCAATGCAATGTTAACACTAAGGGAGGCCACCAAACAGTACAATGACATCTACAAAACTTCCGGTCCATGAGTACAGGAAACAAAAAAGCAATACTATGGCTACAAATAAAAGTTCTCTTAAGAATGGCCCTCGTTCATAATCAATCATAAGCAAACAACATTTAGTCACGTGATTCTATATATCTTCTATACAAATTAGATAATGGATATAGGCTGTCACGTGATTCGTATTTTTCATTGTTTAATCAATATTATGACGTGGCTAAATGTGTTTATTTACGACTGGCGAGTGAGGTCCATTCACTAAGTAGAGCTTAATAAAAAGAAATAAAATTGCCTTAAACTGAAAATATTTCTTCAGGAGTTGATTAGGCCTGGGCTGGGTATTATGTAAAGTTACAGAATTGATTACGTTGAGGTAAATATTTATTCTCTCATAGAGAAGAGTTCCATAAATCCAATTCTAGCTGTTAACCTACGATACAAAAGATTGCTTACCATTTCGTTCCTGGAAATATCATCCATCCTGTCAATAAATCCCTTTTCGGCCTTGACCTTGACGTCATCTCGCCTGTTGTGTCGGGGCCAGATGTTGCATTTATAGAGTGAGTGGCCTCTATATCATGGTGTCGGGAGTGGAATGAGACGTTAGATCCGGGAAGGGTTTCACTGTCTGTCGTCGAGTGCGCCATCTTAAGTCTGTTTTCAATGGGATCCGTCGCTATTGACTTATCCTCATTTGGTAATAGCCCGTTTAAAGTGGGTTGCGATGCATTCTGGGATGATAATGTGGAAAAAGGAGACAGCAGCGATATGTTTGATAATGGTATGGATGAATTCGAAGATAATATCGATGGATCGAAAGTTGATTCTTGGGAATTTGATGTCGGCGCGGATGAATTAGAAGGTGAAATCGTTGTACCAGAAGTTGATTCTTGATAAATAAATCTCGATGTTGATAAATTAGAAATTGATTCATTTAAAGTTGATTCTTGGGAATCTAATGTCGATGTTGATAAATTAAAAGACAATGTTGTTTCATTTGAATTTGATTCGTGAGAATCTAATGTCGGTGTTGATGAATTAGAAGATAAAATTGATGGATTTGAAGTTGATTCATGGGAATCTAATGTCGGTGTTGATGACAATATCAATGGATTGGAAGTTGATTCTGTCAGTGTTGACGAATGAGAAATGGACGACGATGACGAAGAAACAGTCAACGAAGTTTCGTTAATCCACACCTGGTGCTCTGTCACAGTAGCAGACGATTGCTTAGTGTCATTGTTCCAATCAAATCTGTCCGCTGGAGAAGACACCCATACTTGGGAGCCTACAGATGTCACGTCTGCAAACAAAGGATCCGGCAAAGCTGACGTCGCGTTGATTATGGGGGCATCGGCGCCATTCGACAACTCGTGATGCTGCGTGTGAGGGTGGTGATGCCGTCGTCGATGCTGCCTTTTCCCAAACAGCTTTCTCACGCGGGAGTCGTCCAGGTGCAGCCTCAAAGACTCTTGCTCTAATGCTTCAGAGTTCTCTACGATCAGATTCAACGCCTCGAGGCGGCTCTGCGCTTCTTGGTAATATTTATTGCAGTCACTAGCTAGTCTTTTTATACGAAGATAACGAAGAAAGGAGGACAGAAACGTGCTGTTGGATACAGCGCCAAGCTTGGCTGTTAGTTTCTGCTTCTTCCATTTAAGGTCATCGTTTTGGGACGTCGTGCTTGGATGCGCTCTGTCAGTAGGATGTTTGACACTTGAATACAAGGTGGAGAAATTTCGTATTCCCATGTAAACATCCATCACTTCCGACTCATTCCGAAGTTTGATTTCCGGTTGAACTCGTTCGAAGTCGGTGGTGAAGGACGCCACGTCGATAGATGATGCCAGCACGTTGCAGTCTTCGATCAGCCCGTGGCGTGACACGGTCTCGACCAATAGCTGCCCGTCCGTGGCTCGGCTGAAAGCAATGCCATTGGCTGAGGGGACGTCCGCTAGCGATACTTCCATGACCAGTTTGTTTTTGTAGGCTATGCGGACTTCTCGAAGGCCTTCTTTGGAAATGGACAGAATGACGTAATTGGCAGTCTTGCCGTTGGCCACCAGAAGTAAAAAAATTAGACTCGTGATCAAGAAATGGAAACTGACCATGAGAAAGGTCATTGTTTTATTTTTAAAGTAACACAAGGGGAACAACTCATTGAATACATATAGTATTACAAATAAGATTTGTTTTAGCTACACTGTAAACAATTATCTAGGAATTAATTTTAAATATTTTTCTACCTTTAAAATAATAATCTCCATCATTATTCCGTTTCTTCTAAAAAAAATATTTACAGCCATACATCTATATATTAAAGGTTGATATTTCTTTCGTTATTTGCCGGTAAGATTTTGTAATGGATGACTCCATAGTATGCGTCAATGTGTTATGGAAATTATCATATACAGATATCAAAAACACAATTTTCTGTCTGCATTTTAACTCTTTCTCTCCGTAATTATTACCATATTCCGGTGGAATCAACGTTGGTATCGTCAGTTAGGAGAGAAAGAGTTAATAGCGATACACTAGATATGTCTCAGCCTTTGGTGCCCTGTTACATAATCAACAGACTTCACGGTGCCCTGGCATAAAATCATCAGACTTCTTGATGCCCTGGTGCATTACAGGCTTAATAGACTCAGCAGGGGCGTGCCTCAACTGTCAACACTGAAGTTTGGGTGACACCTGACTCTCGTCTGGACTTGTTATGAAATACTGTGGCATTTTTTTTTAATCAGTCGTTTTTCCAATAGGTGACAGTCCAGTCACGTGACCTATATTGTGTATGCCTCTTTTTTTTCAGCGGGAGGTCTTTCACGGCGCTAGCATTCTGGGGAAAGAGAGAATGAAAGAAATATAAACAGGTTGACTTTTTTTTTCAAGATTGGGTGCTTATGTGAACAGATCTGTGTGTGTTGGGGTGGGGGGGGCGTTTATTTGTAGGCCCTTGCAGAGGTACTTGCTGTGAATTAGCAAACAGATTAAAGCAGTAATACAAACATTAGCAACAAACATTGGCTATACATATTGGCTACAAACAGACTTGCTTATTTGAGGACGTTTAAGACCCCGGAAGTGAAGATTGGTATTTTGAAGAGCCATCTGTTGGCATTCGTAGAAATTAGTTCAACATAACGTCATAACATGACAACACGCTTATCAACCTTTTCAACCAAACTTGTGCTCAAAGGAGACAGTTCCAGTGCATCGCGAGTATGAGGTGGTAATGGTGGTTGAGGGATAATGCGCTTGGCTTCAGAACTTAAAGGGTATGAAGTTCGAATCAGAGGGTAAAGGCCTAATGGTTACCTGGAAATTGTTATGGAGATTAAATACTGTTGGTCGTGAACTGTTGACCACAGAAATGACCATCGTCTATCGTCTGACCCCCCACACGCCTGTAAATTTACTACCACTTAAGTAAAGGTCAAGGTTTAATTAATGATGTGTAGCAGGACAACCGTCTTATTCAGTGGCGTAGCTAGGGTGGGGGAGGAGGGGGGAGAATTTGAAAATTTCACCGGTCCTCCACTTGAAGGGGGCCCCCAAATGAGTTTTTTTTTTACATTGCAAGTTGAATACTATGCAAAACGCATGGCCCCCAAAGAAGTCAAGCCGCCCCCCCCCCCCCGAGCCCCCAAACGATGGAAAATTCCTAGCTACGCCACTGGTCTTACTCCGTCAAAACGTTCAACATTTAAATGACCCACTTCATAGGCGAAATGTATACCTTGGTGTTATGGTGTCAGTTCAACGATATAAATACAATGTATATCGGATCCTCCAAATCATAGGCCGGTGGTTCGTTAAAAGTAGATAAAGCGAAAGACATTCACAAATAAGTTATTTCATTACCCATATGGATGGAAGCATGGCAGTGTTTTATACACCTTTCATTAAAACTTGGAAGCGCTGTGGCAGAAGGGTAAAACGTAGGCATCCGGACCAAGAGGTAGTTGGTTCAAATCCTTGCTTATTTGGGGATTTTAAATTTTGAGATCATTAGATTTTCTCAGAGTCCGTTCAACTCCAATAGGTACCAGCCATCAGTAAATCATCTGCCCCATAGATCGCAGGGTCTGAATGGGGAACTATACTTACATTACAACGTAATATTGCCATTATTATTTATACTATTCTTTTTTAGCTGACCTAAAACGAGATTATCTTTTCGACTTTATAAAGTCATAAAGTATAATTATCTTTACTTAGACAGAAATTTCATAGATGCTAAGACATCTGCACATAAAAATATAATAATGAATTCAGATTGCAGCCTGGATATCAGGCAACAGTTTATTCTATCACTTAGTTCATTTTTCTCGTACACAGGGATGACCAGGAAGTCGCTGTGGTCATTATTATGACTAATGTTGGTTGTCTTACTGTGGTGAAATAGTTTCTATTTGTTTATGTTTGTGTAACGTCGTGAGAATGTGTTCGCAACATTGATTTAGTGCGCTACTGTGTAAGTCTCTTTCGTCAGTTCATGTGCCGTTCTAGTTTAATAGAGCCTTGTTTTAGGTTACTCCTCAGTGTTTCTTTATTTATCATTACACTTACTAATCTTGGGGGGGGGGCACCATTGTTTAGCCAGCACACGACTCCCTCGGGCCAGTACCAGGCTGGTTAAGTGTACTCTTCAGTCAGGGGCGAAAACTGGGGACACTTCTACCGATGACATTTATTACAAAAAGAATGTTATGTTATGTTATAGCACAAGAAGTTAGAGCACTATAAATTATATTTTATTATAATATTATATTAGTTCATATTGTTGCTATACTTAGACATGGAAAACATTAAGGGAGGTGGACGCTTAGTATATGCGTGACTCCAGGGCCGTCCCTGACTATTGCGGGTTCCTATTCCAAACGGATTGCGTTGGGTCCAGTCTGGATATGGATAATAAGTGAAATTTGAGATTTTGTAGAAGTAAAAAAAAAATTGTCTTTTTTTAATTTTCTTTTATTCCGTGAAAGTTGGCTATCCCCCCCCCTTTTTTTTTTATCATGCGTAGGATCGACGTTTTCCATATTGAATGATATCACAGATTGACAATTTGGTCATTTTTCCAGGAGAGTTTTATGAATTTTCAGGAGAATTTAATAATTTTTGGAAATTTCCAGGACCTTTTCGTAAATTTTGAAATTTCCGGGGATTTTAAGAAGCTGGTGTTAGTTATAAGTTAAAATGGTTTAATTTAATAATTTACACACAGAATTAACGCGGGGCCTATGAAAGTGCGGGGCCCATTGATTGCATTGTACTAAGGCCGGCCCTGCGTGACTCATCATTAATATTGGCTATGTATGAATAGCTGTATTAGTAGTGCCTGTTAAAACGCTACACATGAGACGGTATCCCACATTAAGGTCCGCCACTGTCCACAGCAAGAGCGTCTAGCCCATAGTTGCCGGGCATTAAGTTTGATTTATTGTTAGTCCCCGTGTCCAGCCGTATACATGAATAATGACCACACCGCACGGAAACGCGGTCAGCAAGTGCATACAGCCAGCATTCTTGATGGCCTCGTGGCCTGCGGACGTTTAAGTCCACTTAGTAATCCGGGGATTAAACATTACATGCTCACTCGGACCGTGGGCTAGTTAGTAGGTAATCATGTCATGTACTTGACCCTCAGAGGTTCTCAAACCATCAGGCCTTAAGATATTTAACTTATACCAACCATTGACTAATAACATTGTTATTATTTTGTTATGTTTTAAAACATAATTTCCTAAAATACAAAAGGAAACAATGAGGTTTATAACAAACGAGTGTTCACAATTGAGTACAGAAACATTAGTCACATCACTAAATTTAGAAACACTTCAGGACAGAAGACTAAATAGTAAAGTAGTAAAAATACATATTACACTGAATCATAAAATACAAAATAGATTAACTAAACCCAATATAATGCTGAGAGACACAAAGATAAACCAGATTTCTTATTCCATATGCTAGGACAGATTTGTACAAGTTCTTCTTCCCCAGTACTAGAGCATGGAATTGGTTTCTAAAATCATGCAGGAAAACCAACGATTTGGGAGATTTTAAGTTAAGTCACTGAATAACACGCATGACTAGATGCATGACTCGTAGGGGGTAAATATCTTCTCTCTTGAATGAACGTCTGTAGTTTATAAGATAAGATAAGATCGTCATGTTTTACATCCACTGACAGGACTCCACGTTCATGCATTGAGCGTTACATACAAAATCAGAGGCGTACCAAAAGGAGGGCCGAAGTGTAAGGGGGTCTCCAAATTGATAATTAAAGCAGTACATAAAAAAAGTAGATTTTGTCGCTAGGTCCGGTCTCTTTGTTTAAATTACGTACACGATTGGGAGCGCTTTCCTCCCTCAGCACGCCACTGGTACAAATGCATCAATCTCCAGACATTGATGTGAAAACCTACAGTGCTCTTCTAGGTCCCGACCAAGCTAAAAGAGCCGTGAAGAAAATTCTTCTGATTTTTTTTTATTTTTTTTTTTGGGGGGGGGGGGGGGAGGGACACCAAAAAAAAAACATATAGCCCAAGACATCACAAAGGGAAAGTGGAAAAGGTGGATAGGACACACCCTGCGAAAACCAGCTACCAATGTTGCAAGGCAGGCTCTTGACTGGAACCCACAAGGATAGAGGAAAGTAGGCAGACCCAAGCAAACCTGGAAGAAGTCAGTCATCAGTGAAGCTGAGGGTACTTAAATAACATGGAAAACAGATGAAGAAAGCTGCTCAGAACCGAGTTTCGTGGAGGGGTGCGGTTGTGGCCCTTTTCTCCCTGGGAGTGCACAGTCAGTTTGAGACTCATTAGTTTAAAGGGGTGGAGGCTTAGGTTGAGAAGCCTTGTTTCCTTGACCCCAAAACGAGTGTACAAAGAGTGTACAAAGAGTGTACAAAGAGTGTACAAGAACCTATTCGTGATTAAGCTCTTTTTTAAGAACGATCTTTTATAAAGACCCATTCTAATTTTCTTATATATGTGGCAGATTAATGCGGACGATGAAGGCTATAACTTACGAGCTATAAGTTGTAACAAATTCGAGGCTCATTTAAGCCTTACAATTATAGTTCAAACCTCTCTCTCTCCCTCTCTCTTTCTCTTTTTATATTACTCATCATTTAAAAATAGATTGTGTGTGGGAAAGAAATGATTAGCAGATCAAACCCAAGACTATAGTATAATAGAACTAGATGTCCAGGTTAAGCAGTGTCAGGGTTGGACGTATTCTTACGATGAGGTAAATCTGGGAGTTGGGAATTCTATCATTACTTCGAGACTTATTAGTCCGTAATCACGCAAAGACAGTGGCGTAGCTAGGGACTTCTGGGCTCGAAGGGGAGGGGAGCTTGAGCTTTTTAGGGGCCCCTGCATTTTAACATTTGACATGACATGAAATAATGTAATTAATAATTTGTGTGAGTTCAAACTCAAAATGGTACAGTATATAAGTAAAATTAATATTAAAAAAATAATAATTTAGACTCTTTTCATTAAATAATACGTGGTTTATTGGTGAGATAATGCACAAGTGACACATCTCAATTCATATCGCTTCACGTCGTGCTTTCTGTACAGCAAAGGTCATCGATAACAGAGATTAATGATGTCTAGTATTATTGAATCCACGTGAATATCGTAATATTTAATATTTTATGTTGAAAAAAAAATAGGACTTTCCTTTGGGAGGGGGGGGGTTGAAGGGGAGAGACTCAAGTGGGACACTTTCGAATTCAGATCCTCCTGCCCCACCCAAGCCACGCCACCGCGCAAAGATCTAGTCTACTAGAAATTGAATACGTGCGATCTATTGAACACTGACCTATAAATCACACATATTTTCCTCTCTTTCAAAACTTAATTTACCATGAGTATAGAACGCTAGACGTACACTTCTTTCGTCACTACAAAACTAATCCCAGATTTTTTTTTTTTTTGATGTGACTCTCCTGTATACAAAAATTGGTTTCTAAACTTAGACTTTTCATCTCTGAAAGATATCCTAGAAATCCTAAACAATTCACGTCATATTCTGATTTTAAATTGGATACCACAAAGAAATGATTGCAGAGATCTTTCAGTAGGCTTAAGATGCGCGCTTCTATTTTCGTCGCCCTAGAGGTAGATTTAGGGCAGTGGTGTCCAACCTTGATCACCTAGGGGCGTTCAAAATTTTCGAGACTCTCCCCACAGGTTGTAGCACCGCAAAATCGCCGTGTTCCAAAAGAAACGATTCTTTGAGGATTCTCAATGCTCTGGTGGAGAAGTCTCCAGAGGTGGGATAGTGCCACATTACAAGCCGAATATGATCTAAAGGTCCCAGTTTGGGTATCACTGATCAATATATATATAGCATGCTTTCACTGATTTAGTTAGACGCCAGGGTTAAAGATCTGTAACTCATATCTAATCTTAACAAGTCAAATATAAAAAGTAACTTCTTTTGAACCAAACTTATACAAGACAAATAACTGCACGTGTACAGCTATTTCGCATAATACAGTAACGTTTATAAATATTTATCTATATTAACCAAAATCAACTAATTGCAATAAATTAATTATCACTTATTAATAGATTAAACACCATCAATTAACGAATTAATTACTTGGTTGATTTTTTAAAATTAATTTTGTGTAATGTTACGGGCAGTACTCTATTGGGCAATGTCACGTTGATCCCCCGAGTGTGGGGAGTAGGGGGAAACAGATTGTACAAAATGTGTATCAAACAGATGCAGTGAGTTAATATTACTTAACCATTACCTTTACCGTAGTCTGTTGGACCGTTGGGGCACTAAGCAAGACTCGTCGACCGTGTTTCTCCATTCTCCCCTGACTTTTGCCTTGTTTAGAACCTCTCTCAACATTTCCTATTTATTTATGTAAGGCCATGAAATTTTTTGTATACATTTGTTCATCGATGTTAAGGTTTATTTCTTCATTTTGAGCGTCCCCAGTTTGCATACTCGGGCTGACTTGCTATATATAATTTGGGCAAACGCTCGTTGGGTCGGCACTAAATGGGCAGCTTCGATTATCGTAAAGCCTGTACACGATTTTAGGATATTCTTTAATAAATCAGAGAGAGAGAGAGAGCCTAACCTTTTGAAAAAAAAAAAGATCTTTTACTGTCTTGACATTTAGTGGAGTAGCTGCCATGGCGAAATGTTGCTCTGTGCGCCCTGGCTCAAGATTATAATATGGAAGGAGACTTTGTAGGCCGGTCTGTATGTTAATGCCAGGGCAGACTGTGACGCCCGGTCCGCCCCTGATTACTTGTGATTACATATGCATACAGTACATACAGCGCTGGTAATGTGTACGCATTTTTTAAACTAGAGATTCCTCAGTTTTACCACATCTGTCAAGTACGATTTCTTTCCATTGTTAAACATACCAAAGAAAATAATTAGTAACCAATAAAAATTCCACTTTTAGACCTTGTGGTCTATATGGCAGATAATGTAAAGGTCATCTGTTTCTGTGGCTTAGGATTAACGAGGGTGTGGTCAGCACAACGACCAACCGCCTTTACTTTTCCCCAAATAATGTCAGGTACCCATTAGAGCTGGGTGGACTCAGAGGCGCCCAGAGATCCCAAAATTAAAAATCCCAGTTTTCACCAGGATTCGAAGCCGGGACCTCCAGTTTGTAATCCAAGAGCGCCTCTATTTAATTAACTAATCAGTTAATTTTTTAATTGAATCTTGTGTTGTCAGGTAAGAGAAATAATTGTACACAATTTTCAGCTTAATCCGAGATTGGATGTGGGAGAAATAACATGTACAAACTTTTTACCAGACAGACAGATAGAGTTGATATAAGCTTTGTAAAAAAAACTAATTTTGTCTTTATGAATTGATTGATCTACATTTTCCTGACATTTCGTCAAAAATTAAGTTATTTACTTCCTAGCCTTAACTCTCCAACACAGCGTCAGGGAATAGCGGCGGAGGGTTTAGAACTAGAACTCTCGATATGACAGTCCAGAGAGAAACCTATACGACCATGCAGTCAGTCACATTGTTAAAGATTGCCATTCTAAAAAATTTAGTCATCTAACGAGTTGATGGTATTCAAGAGTGCGCTCATTTAGAATGAGTCGCCTGCTAAAATGATTCAGTTAGAATGCAGACGTGTTTCATGGTTGAATAGTTTGTGAGTGTGTTATTGCGAGTTTGTGTATGTGTGGGTAGAAGTGAGATTGGTTGTGTGTGTGTGTACGAGATGTATCTGCGGACGACAATCGATTGTAGTAGGCATACATCATAGACATCGCGCTTCGGACATGAATCTAAACATCGAAGAGTTCACACATAATCTCACACTTCAGTCGAACAGATCGATTCGGATCATTGCCATAGATCTATATTAGATCTTGCCTACAGAATCACTTTTAAATTCAGTTACCACCGAACGAGTCAAGCCATTTAACTCATTGCCTATTAGCAGAGTGATCTTCTAATGTAGATCAGACGACTAAGAAACTTGACCTTCTGGCCGTGTCAATATGCAAGGGCTCATACAGGCTGATGTAGTCTACTTCTGCTGAGCTAAGATTTTGGTCTAACACATGTGTTACACTACCTCTGACCCAAACATACAACGCAGACACTCAAAATGACACAGCGCTCACTTATCTATATACGCTCAACGCACTGGAAACTTGTGTTTATGTGTATTTGTTTATGTGTTTGTTTATTAGGTGTCAATTTAACTCTTTCTCTCCTAACTAACGATACCAACGTTGTTTCCATCAGAATGTTGTAAATAATTACGGATAGAAAGAGTTAAGTTTGGACTTTCAACACACGCTACTAAACCTATCCCATGTTTACGCTTTTGTAGGCTTAGAGGAGCGGGATAATGAGTAACAGGGCAATGTTGCGTAGCCCCTCGGAACCCCATCTATTGGTCCGCATTTAAAAAATATACAATTTGTAAACAATATAAATGCAAATTAGATCTCATAAAATAGGAGATCTATGGCCACATTACAAGATCTGCGGGGCTTGCAAAGACCTTCCTTCAGGGAACAGTACCGGGAAAAAGAAGAAGAGGCAGACAAAGAAAGGGATGGGAGGACAACAGAAAAGAATGGACTTGCCAACCATTGAAGGAGGTTTTGAACAAGGAAAAAGTTTGGGAGGAATGGAGAAAGACGGTCTACAGGTCTTGCTTGGTGCCCCAACGGTCCAACAGACTAAGGGATAGGATATAGGATAGGATATGGGAAAATAAGAAAGGGTGAAACAATATTAATGCTTTCATATTTATAAAAAAAAATTATTAAAGTTCATTAATATTGAAGTTTGAGAAGGGTAGAGGCCTCCCCAAATCAATTCGGCACTAACTGCACATTGAAAACACGAAGGATGGGGGCCTACACTTCGGTGGCTGATTCCATCTTATTGCTAATCGGTCATTACATGAGATAAATAGTTAAGAATGCTTTAGCTTCCTAATCTAGGATGTATTTTAATTTCAAAATTGACTGATCTATGTACATATATGAGGTAATGAAGACAAATATATAAAGCAAAATTAATTGGATTAAATTTGGTTTACTACATAACAAATAATACTGATAGGCTAAAATTAATATTTAGTTGCCTAAACGACCCGTTCCCAGTATAACACCACCTACATATACAACTAATACATGTTGTGATCAGCTCTGGAGGCCGCTTTTATTTGGTTACCCTTTACATGTTACCTATCCCTTAGTCTGAGGACCGTTGGGGCACCAAGCAAGACTTGTAGACCGTCCTTCTCCATTCCTCTCTATCCTTTGCCCTGATTACAACTTCTTTCAGTGGTAGGCCCGTCCATTCTTTTATGTTGTCTTCCCATCCCTTTCTCTGTCTGCCTCTTCTTCTTTTTCCTGGTACTGTTCCCTGGAGGAAGGTTTTTGCGAGCCCCGAAGATCTTGTTATATGGCCATAGTATATCAGTATAACAACGGTATAACATCGGTATAATATCAGCACCGAAGTCTGCAAGTTGAATTCCAGGTGTGAAGGCGATTTGCAGCTTTCTTTAAGAAAAAAAAAAACCTAGACTAGAACTAGATCTAAAAAAACCTAGACTAGAACTAGATCTAAATGCAAGACCCAGGCAATGATTCTCAACCTCAGCGTGGGGCTCGGGTGAAAACGGTCGTTTGAGGAGACAATTAAGCCCATAGGGAAGCAAAGCAGAACCGCTGATGGGGCGTCCAGGGATCGAGTCCATGGCACTGGCGGGGATGGAAGAAATCCCCAACAAAGATGCCACTATCCAGACATCGTTCCACAAGAGACCATTTTACGACTGACACCTGCTCAGTGATGTGGTACTGAGTAGGAACATTGGTGAGTTTCTTCGGTGTGCTCAACCTTTGACCTCGCTGCTGACCCGAGCGTCTTGAGATACGACATATCGGTAATAGGGATGTAAACATTTTCAACTGCTTGGATCTTTCCCAGACAGAAGTTTGTTCAGATGGAGGCACGCTTCCATTGGCGTAGAGTTCCAAGAGTCATAGACTCAACTCTTAGAACAATGACAAAGATTTAAATACAGAAAATTGAATATTGGCATTGGAAAATAAATAAATTCATGTTTTAAAGTATAGATATGTCCAGAGCTTTCGTTATAATCAATTCGCATCATTAAAAACTTGTGATATTTCAATTCTGATTTTTAAAAAATCGAATTTACGTTTTGCATCGTACACAGACAGTGGGAATCATGTTCATAAGTGATACTATACTCCAACATTAAAAGATAAGATAAACTAAATAATGTTTTGTTTGTACGGACTGAGAGAGATAAGATAATGTGCCTTGCTTACAAGTGACGTTTTGAAAATATTGAATCTAATGACTTTAGAGAATAAACTTTCAAAGTTTTTATGCAAATTTCGGCTACCTAATTGGTTTCTTTACCTTGTAAAAAAAAAAAATAATCCGGGCGAAATTCTAGTACAGGGACGCACACATTATCCACATTAATCCAAGAGTAGAAAATTTGCATCAATAATCCGAGCGATGAAATGTCACGTTTTGATCTACGCTAATGTCAGTGACCCACTTGCCGCCTGAGCAGACGACTTCACTCGCGCACCTCCCAACCGCCACGCCGCTACCGCACAACAGACGAGAGCGCCCCCCACCCCGTCCGTGCTGAGTGCGCAGACTTTTTTTTTTTTCTTCTTTTGTCGAGTTCACGTTTTGAAAGAAATTTGACGATCTATCGGATATTTCCGAAAAAAAGAAAATAGCGTTAAAAAAAAAAAGGCAATGAAGATAGATGCAAGGAAATTGCTACCAATACACTTAGTCAGATTGTATGAATGGGGAAAGTGCGGAAATAGGGTGGGGGGGGAGTAGGGACGAGAAGACGCAAAGGCAAAGAGGGGCGCGGGACAGTCTCTTTTTTTTTGTTCTTCTCTTGTCTATCTTATCTCTAGTCAGTGAAGTGAACTTGTAACTAATTCCAGCCCGATGTAGATCCACCTTTTCTGTTGTTGGCTGTCTGTCAATCAAGGGAAGATAATCTCAATTCCTGTAGTCGGTGTCGTTGTAAGAGGTTACCGACTGCAGCCAAGGGCGGGAAATAGAGTCAAAGTTTTTTTCGTTTAACTGGCGGATCAGTGGCTATTAGGCAATGGCCACCTTACAAGCACACACAGACAGGTCGAGATGGTGTTCTAACTTTAGCTGCTGGTCACAACAGTAGAACAGTTACACGGTCCTGCTTCAAATCTTTGATCAGTAAGGAAAGAAAGCTTGGTGGTCGAGTAGTAAATGCTAAGCTGTCTAACCGAGGGTATCAAGTTCACTGGACTCATAATCTTCATCTTCTTCATCATTATCATTATCCTCATCATCGTCATCATTTGTGTTCCTCAAGGAACATCACATTCGGCTTCTCGCCTGTCCCATAGTCTGATGAGCCGCTGGGGCACTACACGTGATCTGTCGACCATTCCTCTCTGTCTTTTGCCTTGGATAGAATCTCTTTCAATGACAGGCCCGTTTATTCTTTTCGCCTGTCTTTCCGTGACTCTCTCCGAGAGGGGACTAACAGAAATCTAGTCCGGGGTCATAACAGGAGTTTTTTTTTTTTTCTTTCCAAACACGCGGCCGCCCCAGAACGCATATAAAATAATATTTTTTATACGTGTTTGGAGATTTTTCACCCCCGTTTCCGAAGCCAAGCGTTTTACTGCTCAGCCACCGCGGCTCCATTAGGTCGTTGTGTTGACCATATAATCTCATCGTTTATCTTGACCCCTTGAAAAAAACATAAACATTACATTATCTGTTCTCTGTATTCATCATTTTTTAAAAAATTCGCTTAACTACCCCCTCCTCTCTCTTTATACACCAGCGGTTCTCAAACTTTTAAGCTTGGCGACCCATTTTTACTATCCCCCACTCTGCCGCGACCCCACCCCCTCTCACATACACACAGCAATACAAGAATAGATAAAAACAGTCCAATTTTTCGATGGTCTTTGTCGACCCCTGGCAAATCGTCAATCGACCCCCAAGGGGGTCACGACCCACACGTTGAGAACCCCTGTTCTACACCCAAACGCCCACTCACCGCCTGCCATTTACATCATTAAGTCTACATGACAGTGAACTGGTTGTTCCAATGTGTTTATTTCATAAAACTGTATTTACTTCCGCAAGTTATATTTTCGTAACCTCAAGTTCAAGAGAGCGACATCTCGTGTGCACGCGCTGGGTGAGTCACTGAAGTATGGCTGCTAACTTAGCTGCAGCAGTGAGCAGATATTGCTATCACGTGCTTATCACATCAAAAACTGAGACTTTCGTCTAGACTGTAAGTCATTGGGCCAGATTTAGTAGCGCTGACCACAAGCCGTGACTTTGTTTATACCTATACAACCGAGGAGACAGAGATACGGTATGACTGCCAGGTTCGACTTCTAAAAATAGATTTTCAACGCCATGTTGCTAATAAACGCATCGTTTGATGACGTAATAACCTCCAAACCAGATTCATTTGAGTCAAAGCCTCTAAAATCTAAATCATATTCATTCATTTCATAGCCTCTATGCCTTTAACTGATAGACTGATTATTTCATAGCCTGTAACTTCATATTTTTTCATAATGCGATATATGCATAAAGAAAAAGACAATTCAATTTCTGTAATAAAAATTAGTGCAGTTTCTCAGTGATGGAGTGCCTAACTTTTAACTACTAATAAATTAATAATAAACCTTAAAATTCAAGAAAAGCCATATTTTTTTTCACTACATTGAAAAAATGCGCCGGTACGCCGTACATGTTCGTACTTCCACAAAAAAAAAAAGAACTGGATATAGGCACAGATATAAAATTGATAAATATAAATTTAGTTAGTTAGAGAGAGAGAGAGAGAGAGAGAGAGAGAGAGAGGAGAGAGAGAGAGAGAGAGAGAGTTACTGCTCTTTTACTTTTTCAAGTTACTAATGGGAATGTTTTGTTTATTTTTATGTTGTTTTTTTTTCAGATTTGAAGATGATTACATCCTAGCCCAAACCTACCAAGGACGGCGGGGGGTTGGCAGATTCCGAAGTAGGTATCATCTAGACCACAGTCCAGAGCGCATACCACAAGACCAAAGCTGAAAAGTACCTTCCATTCATTGGTCCTAACTTTAGCTTTTCATTAATTTATCCAGATTTAGCTAAGAATTGTGAACTAGCAATTTGTGTTTCATTAAAGTTTAACAAACCTCTCGAGTACCCCCCCCCCAACCCTCACCAAGGGGAACAGTTCCTACGGTTTGAGAATCTTGGTTCTATTTTCAAAAGATGATACCACCACAGATACACACAATTGTTATTAATATGTTTTATTATCAGCCATAAAATGAGAGCGGCAGCCACAAAACCGAGACCCAGACAAATCGCTGCGTTACGTAAGCTGAGGTGTGGAGTTGGCAGCGATTCAAGGGGAAGATAATTCCATTCCTTAATCACAAACGAGAGTTGTCGTCCCTATACTACTTCACAAACAAAGAACGGATAAGACACGCTCAGAGGCGAGGATTGTCAGCCGGCTTTAATCGTACATCATGTAGATCTGTCATAGAGAGAGAGATAAGTATTTGGCTATAGATAGATCAGGAGGGTTTGGGGATGTAGGAGTAAGGACATGAAGGAGAAGGGAGGGAACTGGGAATGCTGGGAAGGAAATAATGCCTCAAGGGTTCCCGAAACCTATAAAATAGAAACAGATTGTATGTCGTCTTTATTAAACTATATTTTCTTGGCCTCCTAATGTTACTGAGCAGGGGGTTCTCAACCCGTGGGTCGCGACCCCCTTTTGGTCGATTGTTAATTTGCCAGGGGTCGCCTAAGACCATTGAAAACGTGGATTGTTTTTCTCTATTCTTCTATTGCTGTGTGGGTAGGGGTCGCGGCAGAGTTGGGGGGGGTGGTTGTAAGAAAAGGAGTCGCTGAGCTTAAAAGGTTGAGAACCTCTGTTGTAGAGCGACTATGGTTCATCTCAAACACATTTTCATGTGACTGTCCTATTTCGGAGAGACACTCCCGTCTACAAATATCTCAGGACAAGAGGGCTTTCGCTTTGGTGTTAGAGGAGCTGGCCATTTCTCGTAAGGCACGCTTTTCTTTCAGAGCTGAGGGCTGATGCCCATGTTTTGTCCACTGTCCATAACTTTCTTGATCACCGTCTCTCTTCCTCTATTGTGGTCCAGGGCTATGTCTTTCCACTGGTCAGTATCAATGTTCACTGTTTTGAGGTCCCCTAAATACAGTTTGTATAGCAAGGACCTTCCTTCAGGGAACAATATCAGGAAAAAAAAAAGAGCGTACAAATTTAAAGAGACAAGAAACATACAGAGATTGACTTTATATATACGTTGTTACAAGGAGAAATTCTCCATTTTGTGAAAGAGACAGATCTAGTTGGTTCGGTCAAATTTGAAGACGTGACCCAGCTCCTACAGTTATCCTTCTTGGTACAGTGAAGAAAGGATTGTCCGAAGAAAAACCGGCTGGACAAAGTGAAAGTATGGACCGCCTCTTGGAGGACAGCAGTTGACCGCAACTGGAGGAAGGATTTAGTTACAAGAACTGCCAGGATATCCTTAGATTGTGAGTCTGACAATAGATAATATAATGTACATGGTAACATGTACATATTTTTTTTTTAATTCATGTAAATTAGCGTTGGTAACTTCTTTACAACAACAATAAGTAAAGTAAAGTTCCCCTTTCAGACCTTGTGGTCTATGGGGCAGATGATGTAAAGGTCATCTGATTCTGTGGCCTACGGTTAACGAGGGTGTCATGTGGCCAGCATTACGACCAACCGTCTTTACTTTTCCCCAACTAATGTCAGGTACCCATTAGAGCTGGGTGGACTCAGAGGCGCCCGAGGATCCGAAATTAAAATTCCCAGTCTTCACCAGGATTCGAACCCCGGACCCCGGTTCGGAAGTCAAGCGCTTTACCGCTCAGCCACCGCCCCTCCCTTACAACAACTAAGCATGGTGTAATATTAAAATCGCCAAAAAATAAACCCGATTACTGACTAATTAATTCGATATAAGAATAGTCCAAAAGTTAAACATTAAATTACAGTAATACACTAGACCATGACTAATCAACTCGAGTTTGTACGATCCTCCTATTATCAAAATTTGAGCAAGACGATTTACATATGATCATTATGAATTTCAGAATTCTCTCCTCTTTAACCTTGGACGATTGCGTGTGTGTTTGTAACAACATGAAGGGGGCGTGTCTACCTCGTTCTGGTCAACACAGCAGACGTAAACATAATGCGTTCAAGTGGGAGAGGGTTAATATTGTAAATACAGAGGGGTGATGGGGAAACACGATGAGAGAGAGATAGAGAGAGGTAGGGAGAGACATATTGAGAGGGTCCGGAAGAGATCTTCGTGTGTGGGATACTGGGCTATTTTAACGTCATGTGAACATGCCTCTAGATGTTTTCTGATCAAATCCTGCACGTCACGAAAGAAAAACAAAGAGATGCATACCAACTTTTTATCTTGAAATCTTCTATTTTATGTGTCTCGTATGTCATCGTTCTTTTTCTTCAACATTACTGTATGGTTGGCACCTTCGTGGAAACTCCTGGATGGGAGGTTGGAACCAGGGTGGACACGAATCTCAAAAACGGTTCTAACGATTTTCCAAGAAATTCGACAGATGATGTATGTCTTTGGGAACTGATTGGCTCGTTGGCTACACTGGGAGAAAACTCAATTTTGACATGAAAACGAAAAGAAATTTAAATTTGGATAAACGACAAGACAATATTTATCTTCTTGAGGTATCTCCACACGCAGGCACTCTTCATTCAACAGTTTAATAAATTAATCTTCAATAACAATCGTTAGGTACGTAATCTCTTTTTCAGGTGTTAAGGAAAGTCGCCCCGAATCTAGGAAATCGCTATCTCATCTTATCTTATCTTATATAATACAGACGTTATTTCAAAAAAGAAGATGATTGTGGCTTGCGCGATGAAAATTTATTAAAGTGAGGGAGATTTGCGCTGCATCAGCCTCACTCTCTCGCCACTTGCCAGCTGGATCCAGTGGCAGAACAGAGTCCAGACAACTGGGGCTGGTTTGGGGTGCAGTGGATGACCAGTGTGTTCTAATGTGTGTCTAATGCTCCAAAACGCTCCACAGCGTTTGCAAGGTGACGCCTGATGGCCCTGTTGGTCCAATTTTGACTTGAGCGCCATACAGCCGCAACTAGACTTTACATGCTGGTGGTGGACAGAAACCATAGTTTCGCCAGATGCTAGCTCTGGCTAACCCTCACCTGGTTTTGCCCGTCAGTCGAGACGGTTTGCCGGGGTGTGGCCGTTGCCGCATGCAGACAACTGCTTGGAGCCACAGGTGAGAGCTGGGCTCTGAGTGGAGACCAAGGTCAATGAGCTGCTCAAGGAGCCCGACTGCCCAGTTGACAGAGGTACTACTCCTCCTACAGAACACCATACACCCCTTCTTCATTTCAAAAAAGAAGATGATTACGTCCTACGCGTCATGCATTCAGTCATGCATATTAACCAGTGACTTAAATATTGCCAAGTCACTGGTTTTCCTGGCTAGCTCAGGCAAACCATTCCATGCTCTAATAGCGCTAGGGAAGAAAGAGCATTTGTACAGATTTGTCCTAGCATATGGGGACGAGGAATTAGCCTTTTTCTTTCTTTTTTTTTCTTTCTGAGTATTTTATTAAATTTTGTTTTTGTATTTGGAGATTATGGTTCAGTATTTTGTGCAAATTACTACTTTGCTCTTAAGTCTTCTATCCTGAAGGCTTTCTAAATTTAGTGATTTTACTAAAGGTGTTACTCTAGTCAAATGTGAATATTCGTTATAATATCTCTAGAAAAGTAATTATCACCAATATCTGGTTTCCAGAGGAGAAATTTCTACAGATAGTTTTTCTTCTATTGAAGAGCTCTTCTTATCTTATAATATTATAGACGTTACTTCAAAAGAAGGTAATTAGGTTCTAAGTATTTCATTTGTCAATCTAGTCATACATGTTAATCAATGACTTAAACTCTGCCAAGTTGCTGGTTTTTCTGGCTAATTCTGGCAACACTCTAATGGCACTAGGGAAGAAGGAGCTTTTGTAGGAAATCGTTCTAGCTTATGGCAAAAGAAATATGTCTCTCTGTGTCTTGGGAGTAATTCGGGTCGTGTGTCTTGTTTGGACCGCTGTAGTAGTATACAGCTTTGGAGGACATGGTTTCACTAGTTTCAATTTTTAGTATCCGGAACATATATCGTTTCATTCTGTTGTGTCCGGTGGTGAAAAATGACGTGTTGGTCCTGTAGGGACAGCTTGTAATAGGCATCACTTGAAGTTGGGGTGAGAGCTACAGTTTTAAGAGAAACGTAATCAGTAAAATTAGGATACGATTCTAAGTGGTTACATTATATAGTTTATTTTTAGATCAAGTAGCACTGAGACTAGGAGAAAGGGAGATAACTCAGCCAGACAAATGCCTTTGAGAACGTTTAGATTACGATGTACCAAACAAAAGAGTATCAGCAGTTACTTCCCCTTGTCATCTTTGTATAACCTCGGACGATAAGGCAGCAAGGGGAAAGAACTTTCACTTTTATCCCTGTTCTGATTTATTCTTGCATTTCAATCTTACCTGCGCTTTGAAAGAAGCTACAAGTAAAATCCACAATACAGACACTTAGAAGACTTAAGTCTGTGTGGTTCCACAGCTACAAGGATAACTTTCTTTTATAGAGAGATGGTTTAGTCTCAGAGTCTCACAACAATAATAATAATAAAAATGCCACATAAATGGAAGGAAAGTACATACTCAAAACATACAAAGTAACATATACTTACAAAGTTAATTTGCAGTCCCTATTGTTTTTGTTTTCTCTTTTAAAATAATAAATTTAACAAAAAAATGTTTCATTATATTATTCCAGTCTGTTTCGTCAGACTAATGGTCCTGGATTTAACAGATATTTCTATAGATTTTGTTTACTATTTTAGTTTTTATAGGTTTAGGACTTTTAATAGATATGTATCTGATCACTAAAATATACTTTTGTGTGCGATTGTATGTCATGAAGTTAAAGTACTTTGCTTGTGTGTTTTTTCCAGGGCCGACCTTAGGCGTGGGTAAACTAGGGCCTCGTATAGTGCTCAAGAAAATCTTTTAAAGAAGAAACAGTTAAACTTATGTCCAATGTTATTGTTAAAGTCGCTAGATTTTAATTAAATTGCCTAATTTTAATTTAATTTTTACTCTACTTAATTTGGGGCCACAAAAATTCACTTAGCCTAAGGCATGCAATTATCTAATGCAGCCCTGATGTTTCATTTCTGTATTGGTAACTAAAGAAGGGGGCCATACAATAATCTCAAATGTAGAACTGTCACCAGCTGTCTAAAAAATTTTTAATTTAAAAATGAATCGACTACATATGGATTTCATTACATCCTAGAAAGGCATCCGATGGCCTAAACCAGTGATGCCCAACCTAATTCTACCGGCGGGCCATTTTCGTTTCCGACACTCGTGTCGCGGGCCACATGATCGAAAAGGTACAAAAACGAAATGAAATTTTAAAAAATTATTAGAAACCTGCGAATCTCCTAATAGGATATTTGAAGTCGATCTTTGTTTTTACGAGTCAGAAATTGGTTTCACATCATGCAATTATCATTGTAGCTATTCTACCACCGAATCATTTTCTTGTCTCTTTTTGGTAAAAAGCCTCCAATTTCTGTGGGTAGTTTTTCTTTTATTCGCGGATCAAATTTATTTTATAATGCCGTTTATATGTTTACTCTTTTTTAAACTGCCACACTTTCTTTACAAATCAAATATTTTGGATTATTTTCATGTTCCACAAAAGTAAACCTACATTCACTTTTCCTGTTAGATTCTACATTCCAAGTCCACGTGCAGTTTCTTCGGCTTTCCCAGTTCATAAACGTACTCATGTTAAAAGTCATGGCACTAATCCATCAGAGAAAAAGTGAGGGTCTAACGTAGATAAAGATACATTTTTCAATTATTTTTTTTTTTGGGGGGGGGGGGGGGGGGACCATGGGGGGAGGAATTTTTTACACTTTGTGCCGACGGTTCGGCGGGCCGGATGAAACCACGTCGCGGGCCGAATCTGGCCCGCGGCCCGTATTTTGGGCATCACTGGCCTAAACTGTACCGATGTTTCATTAATCTAAATACTGTAGAGAGATGTGCCAGTGATGCGATGTGACGCAATGTAAAGTGACGTGACGATTTATGACCTTACGTCATGCAGCGTGACTATTCATCTCGTGACGTCACGTGTCATGGTGTGACGTATATGTCACGTGACGCGATGTTTGACTTTATTGACCCTCTTAGAATCCTTGCTATCTTTTCAATAAACTCTTGAAGGAACTAATGCAATGACGATAACGAACTGATCCCCCATAGAGCCCTTGCGCTCCATGGACTCAACGCTTCTAGTGGTGCCACGTTTCTCCGTCAAAGCTACGGTCTGCGGGCTTTTTCAGTGCACGGACCAAAGGTTTGGAACCCTTACCCATTGGTCTCAGACAACAGTCTTCACTACATTCAAAAAGAACTTTGGACCTATATGTCCAATTTTTTTTATATTTCGTTTAGTTTATCATTTTAACTCTCACTGTCGTGTTTATGTTTGTAATGTTATCATAACGCATTAAGCTTACATTATATTTCCTAGCTGGTCTAGACAGTGATAAGATTATAGCGCATTGAGAGAGTTAAAGACATGAAATTGTGCTAAACAAAAACAATCGGTACAAAAATATTTCTAATCCAGATTTATTATCGTTAGACTGGATCTATTACAAATTTAATCACAAATCTTTTTTTTTTCCTTGAGGCGTACTAAACAGAGGACGAATATCCTAATATGGGTCTAACCAAAGCAACCAATGTTAAACAGCACTTTATTTTTGGTTGCTCCTGTTTGATTTGTATTTCTAAGAGGCCACATCTCAAATAGTTTTGGGCAGGGCCGGCCTTAGGTAATTGGAGGCCCCAGTTGAAATGTAAAAAAAAATGACAGAAAAAAAAAACAAAATGATGACGCTTAAACCAACAGCATTTTGCTACGTCACAGGTCTGTAAGACGTGGCAACAAGCTATTGGTCTTTACTGCCCATAGGTTGTGACGTTGCAGTTCAGAGTTAAGGCCTTCTAAAACAAATGGTCTCGCCGATAGGACGAATATGTATTTCATGGACGATTCATGATCAACAGACTATAAATAACGTTTCAACATTTCACTAAAACAATGATCTTGCAACATACGTAGTCTAACGCGTACATCTCGTTCGTACCTCACTCGGCCAGTTCCAATCTCCTCCACTCGTTGATCAGGGAAAATTAAAAGCACCAAGATGACTGTGTGTAGTCGCTGAATGAACTCTTTATGTTGTGTCTGTTGTATTTATGTGTATGTTGTGTCTGTTGTATTT
>JADKLZ010067981.1:0-30370 GCA_021533235.1 Biomphalaria straminea | reverse complement strand
TAGTATAGTGGTAAGTATCCCCGCCTGTCACGCGGGAGACCGGGGTTTGATTCCCCGGTGGGGAGGTATATTTTTTTTTTTATACGGGGCGGGGGGGTTTTGACAAACAATATGACTTATAAGAACTTGAAAATAAAAATTTCTCAAATTAATAAAGATTATATTTATTTAGTAAACAGACTGTGTGAAAAAATAACTTTGATTCAACTGCTGATCTCTCTTGTCATTCCAGTGCCTTCAGCTTTACTGGTGACTCTTTCCTTGCGGATCAAGTTCCCGCCTTGCGTAGCTAGGGTAGTGGCGGGTGGAGAGAATTTTGAAAATTCCCCCGGACTCCCACGGTGAGGGGGGGGGGGGCAAATTAGTGCTGTTTTTTTTTAATATAATAATAAATGTTACGCATAATGAAAGGGCACTCAAAAAGGTCACCCCCAAGGCCCCCAAAGATGGAAAATATCTAGCTACGCCCCTGGTCCTATCTAGCTCCGCCTTAGCTCTTTAATATTCTACTTTATGTTTTTTTCCTTGTTTTTCCCCACAAGTTGACAGTAGATATCCTTTCGAGCCACGTGATTATATCATAGGCAACTGTTTGTGAAGTTCAGGAGAAATAAATGAACCAACTTAACGTTTAAGTTTAAGATTCGTATCTTGTTCTGTAAAAACAGCGCTTTTAAGTTCTGAAGAGTGATATAAAGGCAAAGCTAGCTTAGTAATGCGATTTCCTTAGCTGACATAGAAGAGAGCACCTAGTTACATGCGGCTTCAGAACGAGACAACTGGAGGTCACACATTTGAGACCAAAAAGAAAATCCGCTGCCGAGGACAGAAGTTGACGGCGAATCGACCACCAGCGGACAATGGTTATGCTTGTCTTGGGTGTGGCAAAATATGTAGGTCCTAGCTGGGGCTGCGCAGCCACGAGAAATTCTGCACTGAAATCTTCGGACGTGAAGACAAGCCTTATTTTTATTAATTTATTAGTAGTTAAAAGTTAGGCATTCCATCAGGCACCTATTCTTTTGCAAAAGAATATATATGTAAGTTATGCATATTGCTATTTTGTATAGCGTTATTAATCCTCGTGTTTTAACACTATTTCCCATATCAGTAAAGGATGTTTTCCCCGCGTTGCTTGATTGGGTTCGTTATATTAAAGATTTTACACATTCTTCCGTACTCGGATTCAGAGATTCCCACTCAATCGCTAATATTGAGCTTTACATAGGAAATAAAAGAGACAATCAAATAAGAGATCATGTTGGATCAAAAGAAACAAATGACATTAGAGTCACGTGATTTTCATCGTCTCAAAAATAAACGAAAAAGACAAGAGAAAATAGGATTTTGGTTGGAGGTTATCGGTTTCTGCAGTAGTAAATATTAAGAAGATATTTGGCACCATTTTTTGGAACGTAGATTTCTCTTGTATATACTGAGCACCCTACCAAAAGAAAATACGCAGCAATGGACAGACGTTGACGGCGAAACGAAAATCTAAATCAACCACCGGCGGACAATGGTTATGCCTGCACTGAAGTAGCAAAATATGTAGGTCACAGCTGGAGTTGCGTCGCCACGGGAAATACTGAATTCCCCCATTGATCTTCGGACTCGAAGCCTTATCATTAGTATTGAATACCCAATTGTTGCTTCGGATGTTCTTTGATAGAAGGCGAAAATAAGAAAATACAATTCGCAAAATTTTCTCCATATTTCTATGTTTTATTCGGTACATCTTCGTCTGTCAGGATTCGCATAATTAATAAATTGCCAACTACGAAGAAGAGGAACACAATTCTCCTGTGTTAAGAGTGTAGAAAAGGGGGAATGGGGTGATTGCGGGGTTTCTAGAATGAAGCTGGTACAGTTGAGATGATACTATCTTGACCGCCCGCAGCGAGTAATGACTATCGGGTACTTATCACAATGGTGCTATCGGTAGTCTCGCCAGTTCGCTAAGCCTCCGTGGCATACCGCGAGCTGATCGTCTGCTAGCTTGTGAACCAACTACCTGGCCAAAGTGTTACACTGGCAAGAACGTAGCGCGCCGCTCTCGTAAAGTTTGTCAATGGCCTGGAGCCGTATTGTTAGCGAACCGTCGACAGGATGCGGAGAAAGCAAACGGGCTATTTACCAAACTAGCAGAAGGGGCCCCCGGTGTGATGCCACCGGTCATGGGCCATTCACTCTCCATATCCCTTGACAGTTTGAAAGCGTCAGAGGAGCGCTAACTGTCTGATTAGCTTAGAGTCAAAGCGTACTATTGAAGGATGTCTTGAAATGTACTTTACAATACCAGAGAAGCGCTCATCTGCTATATGAATGTATAAGTAGTCCAACTTGATTATATTTTCGTGGAACTTGATAACAAATTTATGGTAGGATAGATAGGTGAAAAGATTAATGAATAAATAGATAAATGGAAGTAGAAATGGATTGATGAATGTTCAAAATGTATTGGTTGATGGGTAAAAGATTGAATGAATTGATGGATGGAGAGACAGATAAGCGGCGAATTAAATGAAGAATTGTATGGATAGTTAGACAGAAGGATCGATACATGAATTGATTAATTTATAGATGAATCATTGAATGGGTGAATCAATAAAAGGATGAATGGATGAACGAATATATGGATTGGTGAATTCAAGAAAGGATGAAAAAATGAATACCGGTAGTCAGAATAATGGATTGATAGATCAATGAAAACATTGATGGGTATATTGATACATGTAGTGAATCATCATATGATAATCAGTGAACTACGATTAATCTGACAAATAGTGAACTATGGTGAATCTGACAATTAGTGAATGACACCTCCAACAAATGAACCCCTCCAACAAATGAATTGAAATGAATCCCTCCAACAAATGACACCTCCAACAAATGACACCTCCAAACAAATGACACCTCCAAACAAATGACCCCTCCAACAAATGACACCAACAAATGACACCTTCAACAAATGACCCCTCCAACAAATGACCCCTCCAACAAATGACCCCTCCAACAAATGACACCTCCAACAAATGACAACTCCAACAAATGATCCCCTCCAACAAATGACCCCAACTTGACTTCACCAAGATAAAGCTGAAAAGAAAAGAAATCACTTGTGTTTGTATAGCTGGGTTTGGAAAGCCCTTACAAACTCCTTCGCGCCCCCTCTCTTTCGTTTTGTCTTCTTCCAAACTGACAATTTATTGCAACAGATCAAAGCCACAAGGCCAGATATCAGCTACTACTTGAACCTGATCTAATCCTATGGACAGATACGTGAAGAGTACCTTTTTTTTTTACTTGATAGTACTTCAGTAACGAAGACGCCCTTGAATTATACCAGTCACAATGCCCGCCCCACCCCCCTATTTTTTTCCAGTCACAGCTCCCTCCCCTAAGTCTCTTTCCCAATCGAATTATCTTCTCCTCGGCTGTCCCTACCCTCGTTATAAAAATAATTTATTTTTTGGCATGCAGGTTGAGTTTATAGGGCTCATCCGTTTATGACGTCCATGCCATTGTAGATGCGTGTGTGTAAACATTTATGAACATTTGAATACGAACGATTACAGGAAATGAACAAAATGTTGAATTCTTTCCCCGAAACAGTAAGTTATTGTCAAAGACAATGTAACTTAGGCAGCTCATTTTTTGAAAAAGTATATAATGTCAAGAAGCAGAACATTTTCATAAAATATCGGAAAATGCATTATGTTATCTAAAGAATTGTGAAAATAGACAAACAAAATAATCGTGTAAATAGAATCCAGGGTTATAAATAAACACTAAAACCAAGGTGTGTGTGTGTGTGTGTTTAAGTTGTAAACAATGATTTCATTTGATAGGTCTATGTCTTGATTTCATTTGATAGGTCAATGTCTTGATTTCATTAGATATGTCAATGTCTTGATTTCATTTGATAGTCTGTCTTGATTTCATTTGATAGGTCTATGTCTTAATTTCATTTGATAGGTCTATGTCTTAATTTCATTTGATAGGTCTATGTCTTGATTTCATTTGATAGGTCTATGTCTTGATTTCATTTGATAGATCAATGTGTTTTGGTCTGATAATTTGAAGACTTGTTTCATGAGACGGAATAAAAATTTTCAATAATTTCACTGCGACATCAAATACTTATAGACGCCAGAAGACATGCATGTATAAGACACATATAAAGAGACACCCCTTGAGACAGAAATTGGGGGAAAATTAAACAATTCGTAACAGACAGGTAAGACAATTAGTACGAGACAGGTAAGACAGTAAATAGAGACAGGCGAGGCAGCAAATAGAAATAAGGTGGACATCAAATAAAGAAAGGTGAGAGCCTATATAGACAGCTGGGACAGCAACTGAAAACAGATGGGACAATAATGGAGGACAGTTGAAACAGCAAATGAAGACAAGTGAGGCAGCTTATTAAGACAAGTAATAGGTGAGACAATGTATAGTAAGATATAGGTGAGACAATGTATAGTAAGATATAGGTGACACAATCTATAGTCAGAAATAGGTGAGACAATCTATAGTCAGAAATAGGTGAGACAATCTATAGTCAGAAATAGTTGAGACAATCTATAGTAAGATATAGGTGAGACAGGTGTCCACTTACTTGCGGTCACATCTGCAATGTGAGATGGTGTGTAGTCTGTAGTTAAACATCCCGTACTTCCACGAGAGCCTTGGAATGACCAGAGGGCAGAGGTCATGTCGGCGGCAGCACTTGTCCAGTTCCACGTGATAGCCCAGGTCGTGCTTGTTCTCCGCTATATCACCATCGCCGCACCTGAGAATCAAACCCGTACCTTTCATTGTCAGCCTTTGTAGGTATCGACAAGCTTTTAATTTTTTACTATTCAAAATTCCTGCAGATATTCAAGATAGTGTCTGCTGAGGGGAATGGAATCCTAACTTTGTTTGTCCGATACCAGTTTCTCCCATTCCCATTGTGAAGATTATGTTGATGAGCCAATGAAACCAGAGGCGTAGCTGGGGGGGGGAGTAGGAGAATTTGAACCTTCCCCCCGGGAGTCATTTTTACATTAAATTTTGAATATTACGCAAAATGCAGGGGATCCCAAAGAGTTCAAGCCCCCCCCCCCCCGAGCCACCAAATGATGGTGAATTTTTAGCTACGCCCCTGAATGATGCACTACTTCCTGAAATGACAAGGGTACACTTTTCAGACCTTGCGATTTATAGGGCAGACGATGTAAAGGTGATTCTATGTCTATGGCCGGCAGTCAACGAAGGTGTCATGTGGACAGCACAACGACCAACCGCCTTTACTTTCCCCAACAAATGTCAGGTACCCCTTAGAGCTGGGTAGACCCAGAGGGGCCAAAAAGATCCCGAAATTAATAATCACACTCTTCACCTATTTTCGAATCAGGGGAGGGAGGAGGAGGCCCATCAACATATTCTTGAACCCGGTCCCACTGTAACCTTGCTACGCCACTAATCAGGGGGGGGGGCATCTCGGCTCAGAAGAAAAACGCTTCTACACTCAGAATCCACGTTCCATCCCTGGGGACGAAGTATTGGGTCAAGTTGCATTTGATAAAAGCAATGTTGTTTTTTTTTTTAAAGGACATAACTGTTATGTACAATTATGGTGACCTTTGGGCAGTGACACCATATAAATTGAACGACACACATATATCAGGCCACCTCCTTGAAAAAAACAAAACGAGTCACGGCCCAATGGGATCGATCGATCCCAACACGTTTCAGTGCGCTATGTTGGCAGATGTTTCGAGGGATCGGATTACAATACCTTTCGGGGCGGATAGGGCCCACGGGCCTTGATTTGCACATCACCGCAGTCAAACTAAATTCCTATGTATCTGGACCAATCAGATTATCTTACCGTGTCTTATACGTTATACTATAACCTATCACATTTAATGTGAGAACAACTTGATCCAAAGCGAAAACATTTTGCAAAATCCATTGACATGCTAAAAAAATAAATCCACAATTCTTCCAATAGTTTTGTTCAAAAGGTCAAGGTCACAGACGTAGGATGATTAGCTACACGTTTTTTCCCCTTTTCCCAAATATTTTGTGAATGAAATAATACTTGGGGGGCTCTGTCAAGGGAAATGAATAATTCATAAGATAATTATTAATAATTCCACAGCGAAGTAGTTTGCGCGAATGATATTGCTTCATAATGAAAGTATTATTTTACGTAATTTATAATAAACATTGTGTACTTAAGATTGGGTGAAAAAGTTTGAATAATTTGAGACGCGTTCATTTAAGCTAAGATGATAGGTTAAGTCACGGAATTTTTTGGGGTTCCGAGAGATGAAAGGGAGGGGGCGGGAGTATTTCATTGTTCATGATGACATCCAATGACAGATCGAGGCTGAACACACGAACTAGTGTGTAGTAAACTTACTGTGTTGTTTATGTCTAGTTGTGTTCCTTAGGTACGGGAGGGCGGTATTGCTTGGAGAGGGGGGGGGGGAAAGACTTGCTAGCTGGTAAAGCAAATAGAGCACCCTAAAGTGAAAGGACTCTTAGGGTGAAATGATTTTGAACAAAGAGTTGATTGGACTGCATATAGCAGGGGTTCTCGACCTGTGGGTCGCGACCCCTTGGGTGGGGGGGTCGATTGACGATTAGACAGGGGTCGGCTAAGACCATCGGATATATGGATTGTATTTTGTCTATTCTTTTATTGCTGTGTGTGTGAGAGAGGGGGGGGGGACGCCACAGAGTGGGGGAATTGTAAAAACTGGTCGCCGAGCTTAAAAGATTGAGAACCATTGGTATATAGGAAAGGGAGAGACTTACCCTCTGACACAGATCTGAAGCTGAATTATCTTATCTTATATGTTACAGACGTTACTTCAAAAAAGAAGATGATTACGTCATACGCGTCATGCATTTAGTCATGCATATTAACCAATGACCTAAACTCCGCCAAGTCACTGGTTTTCCACATGGCTAGCTTAGGCAACCCATTCCATGCTCTAAATTCTGGCCGAAATATTATCACAGAACCCAACTAGGGGACGCGGGTGGAAGGGGGGGGGTCAAGCGAGACCAATCATTACAGAAGGCCTGGGGATCTAGGGAAATAAGCACCACCACCAAGATTAGGCTCTTTAACACCATTGTTAAGCCAATACTACTTTATGGAGCATAGACCTGGAGAACCACCAACACCACCATCAAAAACATCCAGGTATTCGTCAATACCTGCCTGACGGAGATTCTTGTGATCCGCTGGCCAGACAAGATCTCGAATGAGGAACTGTGGCAAAGAACAAAACAGCAGCCCGTTGAAGTAGATATCCTTCAGAGACGCTGGAGATGGATAGGTCACACACTGCGCAAGCCGGCATCCAACATAACAAGGCAAGCCCTAACCTGGAACCCCCAATGAAAGAGGAAGAGAGGACGGCCCAGGAATACATGGCGCCGCGATCTGGAAACAGATGCCAAGCAGATGGGCAAGACATGGGGCAAGTTTGTGAGAATTTACGCGTATTCTTGCGAGTTGTTATTGTGTTGAGTTTAGTTATTATATTAATTGTAATCAAACATTACAAACAAGAACAAAATGAAAGTCTACTGCTTGCTTTAATGAATCCATTGTATAATTCACAAAATGAGGCCAATTTCAATGTCGTTCAGTTTACGACGGGAAAAACGTGTCTTGCTCTAAGTAGTATCAAAGTAGTCTTCCGTTATTACTGTTTCCTGGATTATCCGCGTACGTTTTTAATCAGCCGCCATGTTACTAAAGAAATCCCCGATTATCACTAACTTATTGAATCACTACACTGTCAATGCAATGTTAACACTAAGGGAGGCCACCAAACAGTACAATGACATCTACAAAACTTCCGGTCCATGAGTACAGGAAACAAAAAAGCAATACTATGGCTACAAATAAAAGTTCTCTTAAGAATGGCCCTCGTTCATAATCAATCATAAGCAAACAACATTTAGTCACGTGATTCTATATATCTTCTATACAAATTAGATAATGGATATAGGCTGTCACGTGATACGTATCTTTCATTGTTTAATCAATATTATGACGTGGCTAAATGTGTTTATTTACAACTGAAAAGTGAGGTCCATTCACTAAGTAGAGCTTAATAAAAGAAATAAAATTGCCTTAAACTGAAAATATTTCTTCAGGAGTTGATTAGGCCTGGGCTAGGTATTATGTAAAGTTACAGAATTGATTACGTTGATGTAAATATTTATTCTCTCACAGAGAAGAGTTCCATAAATCCAATTCTAGATGTTAACCTACAATACAACGACAGCTTACCATTTCGTTCCTGGAAATATCATCCATCCTGTCAATAAATCCCTTTTCGGCCTTGACCTTGACGTCATCTCGCCTGTTGTGTCGGGGCCAGATGTTGCATTTATGGAGTGAGTGGCCTCTATATCATGGTGTC
The DNA here is from genome assembly GCA_021533235.1 of Biomphalaria straminea. NCBI lineage: Eukaryota > Metazoa > Mollusca > Gastropoda > Planorbidae > Biomphalaria > Biomphalaria straminea. The sequence goes on along the minus strand of JADKLZ010067981.1, from coordinate 21,929 downwards.
GGGATTGGAATGAGACGTTAGGCCCGGGAAGCGTTTCACTGTCTGAGGTCGAGTGCGCCATCTTAAGTCTGTTTTCAATGGGATCCGTTGCTATTGACTTATCCTCATTTGGTAATAGTCCGTTTAAACTGGGTTGCGATGCATTCTGGGTTGATAATGAGGAAACAGGAGACAGCAGCGATATGTTTGATAATGGTATGGATGAATTCGAAGATAATATCGATGGATCGAAAGTTGATTCTTGGGAATTTGATGTCGGCGTGGATGAATTAGAAGGTGAAATCGATGTACCAGAAGTTGATTCTTGATAAATAAATCTCGATGTTGATAAATTAGAAATTGATTCATTTAAAGTTGATTCTTGGGAATCTAATGTCGATGTTGATAAATTAAAAGACGATGTTGATTCATTTGAATTTGATTCGTGAGAATCTAATGTCGGTGTTGATGAATTAGAAGATGAAATTGATGGATTTGAAGTTGATTCATGGGAATCTAATGTCGGTGTTGAAGACAATATCAATGGATTGGAAGTTGATTCTGTCAGTGTTGACGAATGAGAAATTGACGACGATAACGAAGAAACAGTCAACGAAGTTTCGTTAATCCACACCTGGTGCTCTGGCACAGTAGCAGACGATTGCTTAGTGTCATTGGTCCAATCAAATCTGTCCGCTGGAGAAGACACCCATGCTTGGGAGCCTACAGATGTCACGTCTACAAACAAAGGATCCGGCAAAGCTGACGTCGCGTTGATTATGGGGGCACCGGCGCCATTCGACAACTCGTGATGCTGAGTGTGAGGGTGGTGATGCCGTCGTCGATGCTGCCTTTTCCCAAACAGCTTTCTCACGCGGGAGTCGTCCAGGTGCAGCCTCAAAGACTCTTGCTCTAATGCTTCAGAGTTCTCTACGAGCAGATTCAACGCCTCGAGGCGGCTCTGCGCTTCTTGGTAATATTTATTGCAGTCACTAGCTAGTCTTTTTATACGAAGATAACGAAGAAAGGAGGACAGAAACGTGCTGTTGGATACAGCGCCAAGCTTGGCTGTTAGTTTCTGCTTCTTCCATTTAAGGTCATCGTTTTGGGACGTCGTGCTTGGATGCGCTCTGTCAGTAGGATGTTTGACACTTGAATACAAGGTGGAGAAATTTCGTATTCCCATGTAAACATCCATCACTTCCGACTCGTTCCGAAGTTTGATTTCCGGCTGAACTCGTTCGAAGTCGGTGGTGAAGGACGCCACGTCGATAGATGATGCCAGCACATTGCAGTCTTCGATCAGCCCGTTGCGTGACACGGTCTCGACCAATAGCTGCCCGTCCGTGGCTCGGCTGAAAGCAATGCCATTGGCTGAGGGGACGTCCGCTAGCGATACTTCCATGACCAGTTTGTTTTTGTAGGCTATGCGGACTTCTCGAAGGCCTTCTTTGGAAATGGACAGAATGACGTAATTGGCAGTCTTGCCGTTGGCCACCAGAAGTAAACAAATTAGACTCGTGATCAAGAAATGGAAACTGACCATGAGAAAGGTCATTGTTTTATTTGAATGGTAACACAAGGGGAACAACTCATTGAATACATATAGTATTACAAATAAGATTTGTTTTAGCTACACTGTAAACAATTATCTAGGAATTAATTTTAAATATTTTTCTACCTTTAAAATAATAATCTCCATCATTATTCCGTTTCTTCTAAAAAAAATATTTACAGCCATACATCTATATATTAAAGGTTGATATTTTTTTCGTTATTTCCCGGTAAGATTTTGTAATAGATGACTCCATAGTATGCGTCAATGTGTTATGGAGATTATCATATACAAATATCGAAAACACAATTTTCTGTCTGCATTTTAACTCTTTCTCTCCGTAATTATTTACCATATTCCGGTGGAGTCAACGTTGGTATCGTCAGTTAGGAGAGAAAGAGTTAATAGCGATACACTAGATATGTCTCAGCCTTTGGTGCCCTGTTACATAATCAACAGACTTCACGGTGCCCTGGCATAAAATCATCAGACTTCTTGATGCCCTGGTGCATTACAGGCTTAATAGACTCAGCAGGGGCGTGCCTCAACTGTCAACACTGAAGTTTGGGTGACACCTGACTCTCGTCTGGACTTGTTATGAAATACTGTGGCATTTTTTTTTAATCAGTCGTTTTTCCAATAGGTGACAGTCCAGTCACGTGACCTATATTGTGTATGCCTCTTTTTTTTCAGCGGGAGGTCTTTCACGGCGCTAGCATTCTGGGGAAAGAGAGAATGAAAGAAATATAAACAGGTTGACTTTTTTTTTCAAGATTGGGTGCTTATGTGAACAGATCTGTGTGTGTTGGGGTGGGGGGGGCGTTTATTTGTAGGCCCTTGCAGAGGTACTTGCTGTGAATTAGCAAACAGATTAAAGCAGTAATACAAACATTAGCAACAAACATTGGCTATACATATTGGCTACAAACAGACTTGCTTATTTGAGGACGTTTAAGACCCCGGAAGTGAAGATTGGTATTTTGAAGAGCCATCTGTTGGCATTCGTAGAAATTAGTTCAACATAACGTCATAACATGACAACACGCTTATCAACCTTTTCAACCAAACTTGTGCTCAAAGGAGACAGTTCCAGTGCATCGCGAGTATGAGGTGGTAATGGTGGTTGAGGGATAATGCGCTTGGCTTCAGAACTTAAAGGGTATGAAGTTCGAATCAGAGGGTAAAGGCCTAATGGTTACCTGGAAATTGTTATGGAGATTAAATACTGTTGGTCGTGAACTGTTGACCACAGAAATGACCATCGTCTATCGTCTGACCCCCCACACGCCTGTAAATTTACTACCACTTAAGTAAAGGTCAAGGTTTAATTAATGATGTGTAGCAGGACAACCGTCTTATTCAGTGGCGTAGCTAGGGTGGGGGAGGAGGGGGGAGAATTTGAAAATTTCACCGGTCCTCCACTTGAAGGGGGCCCCCAAATGAGTTTTTTTTTTACATTGCAAGTTGAATACTATGCAAAACGCATGGCCCCCAAAGAAGTCAAGCCGCCCCCCCCCCCCCGAGCCCCCAAACGATGGAAAATTCCTAGCTACGCCACTGGTCTTACTCCGTCAAAACGTTCAACATTTAAATGACCCACTTCATAGGCGAAATGTATACCTTGGTGTTATGGTGTCAGTTCAACGATATAAATACAATGTATATCGGATCCTCCAAATCATAGGCCGGTGGTTCGTTAAAAGTAGATAAAGCGAAAGACATTCACAAATAAGTTATTTCATTACCCATATGGATGGAAGCATGGCAGTGTTTTATACACCTTTCATTAAAACTTGGAAGCGCTGTGGCAGAAGGGTAAAACGTAGGCATCCGGACCAAGAGGTAGTTGGTTCAAATCCTTGCTTATTTGGGGATTTTAAATTTTGAGATCATTAGATTTTCTCAGAGTCCGTTCAACTCCAATAGGTACCAGCCATCAGTAAATCATCTGCCCCATAGATCGCAGGGTCTGAATGGGGAACTATACTTACATTACAACGTAATATTGCCATTATTATTTATACTATTCTTTTTTAGCTGACCTAAAACGAGATTATCTTTTCGACTTTATAAAGTCATAAAGTATAATTATCTTTACTTAGACAGAAATTTCATAGATGCTAAGACATCTGCACATAAAAATATAATAATGAATTCAGATTGCAGCCTGGATATCAGGCAACAGTTTATTCTATCACTTAGTTCATTTTTCTCGTACACAGGGATGACCAGGAAGTCGCTGTGGTCATTATTATGACTAATGTTGGTTGTCTTACTGTGGTGAAATAGTTTCTATTTGTTTATGTTTGTGTAACGTCGTGAGAATGTGTTCGCAACATTGATTTAGTGCGCTACTGTGTAAGTCTCTTTCGTCAGTTCATGTGCCGTTCTAGTTTAATAGAGCCTTGTTTTAGGTTACTCCTCAGTGTTTCTTTATTTATCATTACACTTACTAATCTTGGGGGGGGGGCACCATTGTTTAGCCAGCACACGACTCCCTCGGGCCAGTACCAGGCTGGTTAAGTGTACTCTTCAGTCAGGGGCGAAAACTGGGGACACTTCTACCGATGACATTTATTACAAAAAGAATGTTATGTTATGTTATAGCACAAGAAGTTAGAGCACTATAAATTATATTTTATTATAATATTATATTAGTTCATATTGTTGCTATACTTAGACATGGAAAACATTAAGGGAGGTGGACGCTTAGTATATGCGTGACTCCAGGGCCGTCCCTGACTATTGCGGGTTCCTATTCCAAACGGATTGCGTTGGGTCCAGTCTGGATATGGATAATAAGTGAAATTTGAGATTTTGTAGAAGTAAAAAAAAAATTGTCTTTTTTTAATTTTCTTTTATTCCGTGAAAGTTGGCTATCCCCCCCCCTTTTTTTTTTATCATGCGTAGGATCGACGTTTTCCATATTGAATGATATCACAGATTGACAATTTGGTCATTTTTCCAGGAGAGTTTTATGAATTTTCAGGAGAATTTAATAATTTTTGGAAATTTCCAGGACCTTTTCGTAAATTTTGAAATTTCCGGGGATTTTAAGAAGCTGGTGTTAGTTATAAGTTAAAATGGTTTAATTTAATAATTTACACACAGAATTAACGCGGGGCCTATGAAAGTGCGGGGCCCATTGATTGCATTGTACTAAGGCCGGCCCTGCGTGACTCATCATTAATATTGGCTATGTATGAATAGCTGTATTAGTAGTGCCTGTTAAAACGCTACACATGAGACGGTATCCCACATTAAGGTCCGCCACTGTCCACAGCAAGAGCGTCTAGCCCATAGTTGCCGGGCATTAAGTTTGATTTATTGTTAGTCCCCGTGTCCAGCCGTATACATGAATAATGACCACACCGCACGGAAACGCGGTCAGCAAGTGCATACAGCCAGCATTCTTGATGGCCTCGTGGCCTGCGGACGTTTAAGTCCACTTAGTAATCCGGGGATTAAACATTACATGCTCACTCGGACCGTGGGCTAGTTAGTAGGTAATCATGTCATGTACTTGACCCTCAGAGGTTCTCAAACCATCAGGCCTTAAGATATTTAACTTATACCAACCATTGACTAATAACATTGTTATTATTTTGTTATGTTTTAAAACATAATTTCCTAAAATACAAAAGGAAACAATGAGGTTTATAACAAACGAGTGTTCACAATTGAGTACAGAAACATTAGTCACATCACTAAATTTAGAAACACTTCAGGACAGAAGACTAAATAGTAAAGTAGTAAAAATACATATTACACTGAATCATAAAATACAAAATAGATTAACTAAACCCAATATAATGCTGAGAGACACAAAGATAAACCAGATTTCTTATTCCATATGCTAGGACAGATTTGTACAAGTTCTTCTTCCCCAGTACTAGAGCATGGAATTGGTTTCTAAAATCATGCAGGAAAACCAACGATTTGGGAGATTTTAAGTTAAGTCACTGAATAACACGCATGACTAGATGCATGACTCGTAGGGGGTAAATATCTTCTCTCTTGAATGAACGTCTGTAGTTTATAAGATAAGATAAGATCGTCATGTTTTACATCCACTGACAGGACTCCACGTTCATGCATTGAGCGTTACATACAAAATCAGAGGCGTACCAAAAGGAGGGCCGAAGTGTAAGGGGGTCTCCAAATTGATAATTAAAGCAGTACATAAAAAAAGTAGATTTTGTCGCTAGGTCCGGTCTCTTTGTTTAAATTACGTACACGATTGGGAGCGCTTTCCTCCCTCAGCACGCCACTGGTACAAATGCATCAATCTCCAGACATTGATGTGAAAACCTACAGTGCTCTTCTAGGTCCCGACCAAGCTAAAAGAGCCGTGAAGAAAATTCTTCTGATTTTTTTTTATTTTTTTTTTTGGGGGGGGGGGGGGGAGGGACACCAAAAAAAAAACATATAGCCCAAGACATCACAAAGGGAAAGTGGAAAAGGTGGATAGGACACACCCTGCGAAAACCAGCTACCAATGTTGCAAGGCAGGCTCTTGACTGGAACCCACAAGGATAGAGGAAAGTAGGCAGACCCAAGCAAACCTGGAAGAAGTCAGTCATCAGTGAAGCTGAGGGTACTTAAATAACATGGAAAACAGATGAAGAAAGCTGCTCAGAACCGAGTTTCGTGGAGGGGTGCGGTTGTGGCCCTTTTCTCCCTGGGAGTGCACAGTCAGTTTGAGACTCATTAGTTTAAAGGGGTGGAGGCTTAGGTTGAGAAGCCTTGTTTCCTTGACCCCAAAACGAGTGTACAAAGAGTGTACAAAGAGTGTACAAAGAGTGTACAAGAACCTATTCGTGATTAAGCTCTTTTTTAAGAACGATCTTTTATAAAGACCCATTCTAATTTTCTTATATATGTGGCAGATTAATGCGGACGATGAAGGCTATAACTTACGAGCTATAAGTTGTAACAAATTCGAGGCTCATTTAAGCCTTACAATTATAGTTCAAACCTCTCTCTCTCCCTCTCTCTTTCTCTTTTTATATTACTCATCATTTAAAAATAGATTGTGTGTGGGAAAGAAATGATTAGCAGATCAAACCCAAGACTATAGTATAATAGAACTAGATGTCCAGGTTAAGCAGTGTCAGGGTTGGACGTATTCTTACGATGAGGTAAATCTGGGAGTTGGGAATTCTATCATTACTTCGAGACTTATTAGTCCGTAATCACGCAAAGACAGTGGCGTAGCTAGGGACTTCTGGGCTCGAAGGGGAGGGGAGCTTGAGCTTTTTAGGGGCCCCTGCATTTTAACATTTGACATGACATGAAATAATGTAATTAATAATTTGTGTGAGTTCAAACTCAAAATGGTACAGTATATAAGTAAAATTAATATTAAAAAAATAATAATTTAGACTCTTTTCATTAAATAATACGTGGTTTATTGGTGAGATAATGCACAAGTGACACATCTCAATTCATATCGCTTCACGTCGTGCTTTCTGTACAGCAAAGGTCATCGATAACAGAGATTAATGATGTCTAGTATTATTGAATCCACGTGAATATCGTAATATTTAATATTTTATGTTGAAAAAAAAATAGGACTTTCCTTTGGGAGGGGGGGGGTTGAAGGGGAGAGACTCAAGTGGGACACTTTCGAATTCAGATCCTCCTGCCCCACCCAAGCCACGCCACCGCGCAAAGATCTAGTCTACTAGAAATTGAATACGTGCGATCTATTGAACACTGACCTATAAATCACACATATTTTCCTCTCTTTCAAAACTTAATTTACCATGAGTATAGAACGCTAGACGTACACTTCTTTCGTCACTACAAAACTAATCCCAGATTTTTTTTTTTTTTGATGTGACTCTCCTGTATACAAAAATTGGTTTCTAAACTTAGACTTTTCATCTCTGAAAGATATCCTAGAAATCCTAAACAATTCACGTCATATTCTGATTTTAAATTGGATACCACAAAGAAATGATTGCAGAGATCTTTCAGTAGGCTTAAGATGCGCGCTTCTATTTTCGTCGCCCTAGAGGTAGATTTAGGGCAGTGGTGTCCAACCTTGATCACCTAGGGGCGTTCAAAATTTTCGAGACTCTCCCCACAGGTTGTAGCACCGCAAAATCGCCGTGTTCCAAAAGAAACGATTCTTTGAGGATTCTCAATGCTCTGGTGGAGAAGTCTCCAGAGGTGGGATAGTGCCACATTACAAGCCGAATATGATCTAAAGGTCCCAGTTTGGGTATCACTGATCAATATATATATAGCATGCTTTCACTGATTTAGTTAGACGCCAGGGTTAAAGATCTGTAACTCATATCTAATCTTAACAAGTCAAATATAAAAAGTAACTTCTTTTGAACCAAACTTATACAAGACAAATAACTGCACGTGTACAGCTATTTCGCATAATACAGTAACGTTTATAAATATTTATCTATATTAACCAAAATCAACTAATTGCAATAAATTAATTATCACTTATTAATAGATTAAACACCATCAATTAACGAATTAATTACTTGGTTGATTTTTTAAAATTAATTTTGTGTAATGTTACGGGCAGTACTCTATTGGGCAATGTCACGTTGATCCCCCGAGTGTGGGGAGTAGGGGGAAACAGATTGTACAAAATGTGTATCAAACAGATGCAGTGAGTTAATATTACTTAACCATTACCTTTACCGTAGTCTGTTGGACCGTTGGGGCACTAAGCAAGACTCGTCGACCGTGTTTCTCCATTCTCCCCTGACTTTTGCCTTGTTTAGAACCTCTCTCAACATTTCCTATTTATTTATGTAAGGCCATGAAATTTTTTGTATACATTTGTTCATCGATGTTAAGGTTTATTTCTTCATTTTGAGCGTCCCCAGTTTGCATACTCGGGCTGACTTGCTATATATAATTTGGGCAAACGCTCGTTGGGTCGGCACTAAATGGGCAGCTTCGATTATCGTAAAGCCTGTACACGATTTTAGGATATTCTTTAATAAATCAGAGAGAGAGAGAGAGCCTAACCTTTTGAAAAAAAAAAAGATCTTTTACTGTCTTGACATTTAGTGGAGTAGCTGCCATGGCGAAATGTTGCTCTGTGCGCCCTGGCTCAAGATTATAATATGGAAGGAGACTTTGTAGGCCGGTCTGTATGTTAATGCCAGGGCAGACTGTGACGCCCGGTCCGCCCCTGATTACTTGTGATTACATATGCATACAGTACATACAGCGCTGGTAATGTGTACGCATTTTTTAAACTAGAGATTCCTCAGTTTTACCACATCTGTCAAGTACGATTTCTTTCCATTGTTAAACATACCAAAGAAAATAATTAGTAACCAATAAAAATTCCACTTTTAGACCTTGTGGTCTATATGGCAGATAATGTAAAGGTCATCTGTTTCTGTGGCTTAGGATTAACGAGGGTGTGGTCAGCACAACGACCAACCGCCTTTACTTTTCCCCAAATAATGTCAGGTACCCATTAGAGCTGGGTGGACTCAGAGGCGCCCAGAGATCCCAAAATTAAAAATCCCAGTTTTCACCAGGATTCGAAGCCGGGACCTCCAGTTTGTAATCCAAGAGCGCCTCTATTTAATTAACTAATCAGTTAATTTTTTAATTGAATCTTGTGTTGTCAGGTAAGAGAAATAATTGTACACAATTTTCAGCTTAATCCGAGATTGGATGTGGGAGAAATAACATGTACAAACTTTTTACCAGACAGACAGATAGAGTTGATATAAGCTTTGTAAAAAAAACTAATTTTGTCTTTATGAATTGATTGATCTACATTTTCCTGACATTTCGTCAAAAATTAAGTTATTTACTTCCTAGCCTTAACTCTCCAACACAGCGTCAGGGAATAGCGGCGGAGGGTTTAGAACTAGAACTCTCGATATGACAGTCCAGAGAGAAACCTATACGACCATGCAGTCAGTCACATTGTTAAAGATTGCCATTCTAAAAAATTTAGTCATCTAACGAGTTGATGGTATTCAAGAGTGCGCTCATTTAGAATGAGTCGCCTGCTAAAATGATTCAGTTAGAATGCAGACGTGTTTCATGGTTGAATAGTTTGTGAGTGTGTTATTGCGAGTTTGTGTATGTGTGGGTAGAAGTGAGATTGGTTGTGTGTGTGTGTACGAGATGTATCTGCGGACGACAATCGATTGTAGTAGGCATACATCATAGACATCGCGCTTCGGACATGAATCTAAACATCGAAGAGTTCACACATAATCTCACACTTCAGTCGAACAGATCGATTCGGATCATTGCCATAGATCTATATTAGATCTTGCCTACAGAATCACTTTTAAATTCAGTTACCACCGAACGAGTCAAGCCATTTAACTCATTGCCTATTAGCAGAGTGATCTTCTAATGTAGATCAGACGACTAAGAAACTTGACCTTCTGGCCGTGTCAATATGCAAGGGCTCATACAGGCTGATGTAGTCTACTTCTGCTGAGCTAAGATTTTGGTCTAACACATGTGTTACACTACCTCTGACCCAAACATACAACGCAGACACTCAAAATGACACAGCGCTCACTTATCTATATACGCTCAACGCACTGGAAACTTGTGTTTATGTGTATTTGTTTATGTGTTTGTTTATTAGGTGTCAATTTAACTCTTTCTCTCCTAACTAACGATACCAACGTTGTTTCCATCAGAATGTTGTAAATAATTACGGATAGAAAGAGTTAAGTTTGGACTTTCAACACACGCTACTAAACCTATCCCATGTTTACGCTTTTGTAGGCTTAGAGGAGCGGGATAATGAGTAACAGGGCAATGTTGCGTAGCCCCTCGGAACCCCATCTATTGGTCCGCATTTAAAAAATATACAATTTGTAAACAATATAAATGCAAATTAGATCTCATAAAATAGGAGATCTATGGCCACATTACAAGATCTGCTGGGCTTGCAAAGACCTTCCTTCAGGGAACAGTACCGGGAAAAAGAAGAAGAGGCAGACAAAGAAAGGGATGGGAGGACAACAGAAAAGAATGGACTTGCCAACCATTGAAGGAGGTTTTGAACAAGGAAAAAGTTTGGGAGGAATGGAGAAAGACGGTCTACAGGTCTTGCTTGGTGCCCCAACGGTCCAACAGACTAAGGGATAGGATATAGGATAGGATATGGGAAAATAAGAAAGGGTGAAACAATATTAATGCTTTCATATTTATAAAAAAAAATTATTTAAGTTCATTAATATTGAAGTTTGAGAAAGGGTAGAGGCCTCCCCAAATCAATTCGGCACTAACTGCACATTGAAAACACGAAGGATAGGGGCCTACACTTCGGTGGCTGATTCCATCTTATTGCTAATCGGTCATTACATGAGATAAATAGTTAAGAATGCTTTAGCTTCCTAATCTAGGATGTATTTTAATTTCAAAATTGACTGATCTATGTACAAAAATGAGTTAATGAAGACAAATATATAAAGCAAAATTAATTGGATTAAATTTGGTTTACTACATAACAAATAATACTGATAGGCTAAAATTAATTTTTTAGTTGCCTAAACGACCCGTTCCCAGTATAACACCACCTACATATACAACTAATACATGTTGTGATCAGCTCTGGAGGCCGCTTTTATTTGGTTACCCTTTACATGTTACCTATCCCTTAGTCTGAGGACCGTTGGGGCACCAAGCAAGACTTGTAGACCGTCCTTCTCCATTCCTCTCTATCCTTTGCCCTGATTACAACTTCTTTCAGTGGTAGGCCCGTCCATTCTTTTATGTTGTCTTCCCATCCCTTTCTCTGTCTGCCTCTTCTTCTTTTTCCTGGTACTGTTCCCTGGAGGAAGGTTTTTGCGAGCCCCGAAGATCTTGTTATATGGCCATAGTATATCAGTATAACAACGGTATAACATCGGTATAATATCAGCACCGAAGTCTGCAAGTTGAATTCCAGGTGTGAAGGCGATTTGCAGCTTTCTTTAAGAAAAAAAAAACCTAGACTAGAACTAGATCTAAAAAAACCTAGACTAGAACTAGATCTAAATGCAAGACCCAGGCAATGATTCTCAACCTCAGCGTGGGGCTCGGGTGAAAACGGTCGTTTGAGGAGACAATTAAGCCCATAGGGAAGCAAAGCAGAACCGCTGATGGGGCGTCCAGGGATCGAGTCCATGGCACTAGCGGGGATGGAAGAAATCCCCAACAAAGATGCCACTATCCAGACATCGTTCCACAAGAGACCATTTTACGACTGACACCTGCTCAGTGATGTGGTACTGAGTAGGAACATTGGTGAGTTTCTTCGGTGTGCTCAACCTTTGACCTCGCTGCTGACCCGAGCGTCTTGAGATACGACATATCGGTAATAGGGATGTAAACATTTTCAACTGCTTGGATCTTTCCCAGACAGAAGTTTGTTCAGATGGAGGCACGCTTCCATTGGCGTAGAGTTCCAAGAGTCATAGACTCAACTCTTAGAACAATGACAAAGATTTAAATACAGAAAATTGAATATTGGCATTGGAAAATAAATAAATTCATGTTTTAAAGTATAGATATGTCCAGAGCTTTCGTTATAATCAATTCGCATCATTAAAAACTTGTGATATTTCAATTCTGATTTTTAAAAAATCGAATTTACGTTTTGCATCGTACACAGACAGTGGGAATCATGTTCATAAAGGGATACTATACTCCAACATTAAAAGATAAGATAAACTAAATAATGTTTTGTTTGTACGGACTGAGAGAGATAAGATAATGTGCCTTGCTTACAAGTGACGTTTTGAAAATATTGAATCTAATGACTTTAGAGAATAAACTTTCAAAGTTTTTATGCAAATTTCGGCTACCTAATTGGTTTCTTTACCTTGTAAAAAAAAAAAAATAATCCGGGCGAAATTCTAGTACAGGGACGCACACATTATCCACATTAATCCAAGAGTAGAAAATTTGCATCAATAATCCGAGCGATGAAATGTCACGTTTTGATCTACGCTAATGTCAGTGACCCACTTGCCGCCTGAGCAGACGACTTCACTCGCGCACCTCCCAACCGCCACGCCGCTACCGCACAACAGACGAGAGCGCCCCCCACCCCGTCCGTGCTGAGTGCGCAGACTTTTTTTTTTTTTCTTCTTTTGTCGAGTTCACGTTTTGAAAGAAATTTGACGATCTATCGGATATTTCCGAAAAAAAGAAAATAGCGTTAAAAAAAAAAAAGGCAATGAAGATAGATGCAAGGAAATTGCTACCAATACACTTAGTCAGATTGTATGAATGGGGAAAGTGCGGAAATAGGGTGGGGGGGGAGTAGGGACGAGAAGACGCAAAGGCAAAGAGGGGCGCGGGACAGTCTCTTTTTTTTTGTTCTTCTCTTGTCTATCTTATCTCTAGTCAGTGAAGTGAACTTGTAACTAATTCCAGCCCGATGTAGATCCACCTTTTCTGTTGTTGGCTGTCTGTCAATCAAGGGAAGATAATCTCAATTCCTGTAGTCGGTGTCGTTGTAAGAGGTTACCGACTGCAGCCAAGGGCGGGAAATAGAGTCAAAGTTTTTTTCGTTTAACTGGCGGATCAGTGGCTATTAGGCAATGGCCACCTTACAAGCACACACAGACAGGTCGAGATGGTGTTCTAACTTTAGCTGCTGGTCACAACAGTAGAACAGTTACACGGTCCTGCTTCAAATCTTTGATCAGTAAGGAAAGAAAGCTTGGTGGTCGAGTAGTAAATGCTAAGCTGTCTAACCGAGGGTATCAAGTTCACTGGACTCATAATCTTCATCTTCTTCATCATTATCATTATCCTCATCATCGTCATCATTTGTGTTCCTCAAGGAACATCACATTCGGCTTCTCGCCTGTCCCATAGTCTGATGAGCCGCTGGGGCACTACACGTGATCTGTCGACCATTCCTCTCTGTCTTTTGCCTTGGATAGAATCTCTTTCAATGACAGGCCCGTTTATTCTTTTCGCCTGTCTTTCCGTGACTCTCTCCGAGAGGGGACTAACAGAAATCTAGTCCGGGGTCATAACAGGAGTTTTTTTTTTTTTCTTTCCAAAAAGGGGGGCGCGCCATTACGCTTTTAAAATAATATTTTTTATACGTGTTTGGAGATTTTTCACCCCCGTTTCCGAAGCCAAGCGTTTTACTGCTCAGCCACCGCGGCTCCATTAGGTCGTTGTGTTGACCATATAATCTCATCGTTTATCTTGACCCCTTGAAAAAAACATAAACATTACATTATCTGTTCTCTGTATTCATCATTTTTTAAAAAATTCGCTTAACTACCCCCTCCTCTCTCTTTATACACCAGCGGTTCTCAAACTTTTAAGCTTGGCGACCCATTTTTACTATCCCCCACTCTGCCGCGACCCCACCCCCTCTCACATACACACAGCAATACAAGAATAGATAAAAACAGTCCAATTTTTCGATGGTCTTTGTCGACCCCTGGCAAATCGTCAATCGACCCCCAAGGGGGTCACGACCCACACGTTGAGAACCCCTGTTCTACACCCAAACGCCCACTCACCGCCTGCCATTTACATCATTAAGTCTACATGACAGTGAACTGGTTGTTCCAATGTGTTTATTTCATAAAACTGTATTTACTTCCGCAAGTTATATTTTCGTAACCTCAAGTTCAAGAGAGCGACATCTCGTGTGCACGCGCTGGGTGAGTCACTGAAGTATGGCTGCTAACTTAGCTGCAGCAGTGAGCAGATATTGCTATCACGTGCTTATCACATCAAAAACTGAGACTTTCGTCTAGACTGTAAGTCATTGGGCCAGATTTAGTAGCGCTGACCACAAGCCGTGACTTTGTTTATACCTATACAACCGAGGAGACAGAGATACGGTATGACTGCCAGGTTCGACTTCTAAAAATAGATTTTCAACGCCATGTTGCTAATAAACGCATCGTTTGATGACGTAATAACCTCCAAACCAGATTCATTTGAGTCAAAGCCTCTAAAATCTAAATCATATTCATTCATTTCATAGCCTCTATGCCTTTAACTGATAGACTGATTATTTCATAGCCTGTAACTTCATATTTTTTCATAATGCGATATATGCATAAAGAAAAAGACAATTCAATTTCTGTAATAAAAATTAGTGCAGTTTCTCAGTGATGGAGTGCCTAACTTTTAACTACTAATAAATTAATAATAAACCTTAAAATTCAAGAAAAGCCATATTTTTTTTCACTACATTGAAAAAATGCGCCGGTACGCCGTACATGTTCGTACTTCCACAAAAAAAAAAAGAACTGGATATAGGCACAGATATAAAATTGATAAATATAAATTTAGTTAGTTAGAGAGAGAGAGAGAGAGAGAGAGAGAGAGAGAGGAGAGAGAGAGAGAGAGAGAGAGTTACTGCTCTTTTACTTTTTCAAGTTACTAATGGGAATGTTTTGTTTATTTTTATGTTGTTTTTTTTTCAGATTTGAAGATGATTACATCCTAGCCCAAACCTACCAAGGACGGCGGGGGGTTGGCAGATTCCGAAGTAGGTATCATCTAGACCACAGTCCAGAGCGCATACCACAAGACCAAAGCTGAAAAGTACCTTCCATTCATTGGTCCTAACTTTAGCTTTTCATTAATTTATCCAGATTTAGCTAAGAATTGTGAACTAGCAATTTGTGTTTCATTAAAGTTTAACAAACCTCTCGAGTACCCCCCCCCCAACCCTCACCAAGGGGAACAGTTCCTACGGTTTGAGAATCTTGGTTCTATTTTCAAAAGATGATACCACCACAGATACACACAATAGTTATTAATATGTTTTATTATCAGCCATAAAATGAGAGCGGCAGCCACAAACCCGAGACACAGACAGATCGCTGCGTTACGTAAGCTGAGGTGTGGAGTTGGCAGCGATTCAAGGGGAAGATAATTCCATTCCTTAATCACAAACGAGAGTTGTCGTCCCTATACTACTTCACAAACAAAGAACGGATAAGACACGCTCAGAAGCGAGGATTGTCTGCCGGCTTTAATCGTACATCATGTAGATCTGTCATAGAGAGAGAGAGATAAGTATTTGGCTATAGATAGATCAGGAGGGTTTGGAGATGTGGGAGTAAGGACATGAAGGAGGAGGGAGGGAACTGGGAATGCTGGGAAGGAAATATGCCTCAAGGGTTCCCGAAACCTATAAAATAGAAAGAGATTGTATGTCGTCCTTATTAAACTATATTTTCTTGGCCTCCTAATGTTGCAGAGCAGGGGGTTCTCAACCCGTGGGTCGCGACCCCCTTTTGGTCGATTGTTAATTTGCCAGGGGTGGCCTAAGACCATTGAAAACGTGGATTGTTTTTCTCTATTCTTCTATTGCTGTGTGGGTAGGGGTCGCGGCAGAGTGGGGGGGGGGGTGGTTGTAAGAAAAGGAGTCGCTGAGCTTAAAAGGTTGAGAACCTCTGTTGTAGAGCGACTATGGTTCATCTCAAACACATTTTCATGTGACTGTCCTATTTCGGAGAAACACTCCCGTCTACAAATATCTCAGGACAAGAGGGCTTTCGCTTTGGTGTTAGAGGAGCTGGCCATTTCTCGTAAGGCACGCTTTTCTTTCAGAGCTGAGGGCTGATGCCCATGTTTTGTCCACTGTCCATAACTTTCTTGATCACCGTCTCTCTTCCTCTATTGTGGTCCAGGGCTATGTCTTTCCACTGGTCAGTATCAATGTTCACTATTTTGAGGTCCCCTAAATACAGTTTGTATAGCAAGGACCTTCCTTCAGGGAACAATATCAGGAAAAAAAAAAGAGCGTACAAATTTAAAGAGACAAGAAACATACAGAGATTGACTTTATATATACGTTGTTACAAGGAGAAATTCTCCATTTTGTGAAAGAGACAGATCTAGTTGGTTCGGTCAAATTTGAAGACGTGACCCAACTCCTACAGTTATCCTTCTTGGTACAGTGAAGAAAGGATTGTCCGAAGAAAAAGCGGCTGGACAAAGTGAAAGTATGGACCGCCTCTTGGAGGGAATGGAGGTGGGGGGGCAGCAGTTGACCGCAACTGGAGGAAGGATTTAGTAACGAGAACTGCCAGGATATCCTTAGATTGTGAGTCTGACAATAGATAATATAATGTACATGTACATATTTTTTTTAATTCATGTAAATTAGCGTTAGTTTATTCTTTACAACAACTAAAAGTAAAGTTCCCCTTTCAGACCTTGTGGTCTATGAGGCAGATGATGTAAAGGTCATCTGATTCTGTGTCCAACGGTTAACGAGGGTGTCATGTGGCCAGCATAACGACCAACCGCCTTTACTTTTACCCAACTAATGTCAGGTACCCATTAGAGCTGGGTGGACTCAGAGGCGCCCGAGGATCCGAAATTAAAATTCCCAGTCTTCATCAGGATTCGAACCCCGGACCCCGGTTCGGAAGTCAAGCGCTTTACCGCTCAGCCACCGCGCCTCCCTTACAACAACTAAGCATGGTATAATATTAAAATCGCCAAAAAATAAACTCGATTACTGACTAATTAATTCGATATAAGAATAGTCCAAAAGTTAAACATTAAATTACAGTAATACAGTATCCCATGACTAATCAACTCGAGTTTGTACGATCCTCCTATCATCAAAATTTGAGCAAGACGATTTACATATGATCATTATGAAATTCAGAATTCTCTCCTCTTTAAACCTTGGACGATTGCGTGTGTGTTTGTAACAACATGAAGGGGGCGTGTCTACCTCGTTCTGGTCAACACAGCAGACGTAAACATAATGCGTTCAAGTGGGAGAGGGTTAATATTGTAAATACAGAGGGGTGATGGGGAAACACGATGAGAGAGATAGAGAGAGGAGAGAGAGAGAGGAGAGAGAGAGAGATAGAGAGAGAGAGAGAGAGAGATAGAGAGAGACATATTGAGAGGGTCCGGGAGAGATCTTCGTGTGTGGGAATACTGGGCTATTTCAACGTCATGTGAACATGCCTCTAGATGTTTTCTGTTCAAATCCTGCATGTCACGAAAGAAAAACAAAGAGATGCATACCAACTTTTTATCTTGAAATCTTCTATTTTATGTGTCTCGTATATCATTGTTGTTTTTCTATAGTATTGTTATATAATTGGCACCTTCGTGGAAACTCCTGGGTGGGAAGTCGGAACCAGGGTGGACACGAATCTCAAAAACGGTTCTAAAGATTTTCCTAGAAATTTGACAGATGCTGTATGTCTTTGGGAACAGATTGGCTCGTTGGTCACACTGGGAGAAAGCTCAATTTTGACATGAAAACGAAAAGAAATTTAAATTTGGATAAACGACAAGACAATATTTATCTTCTTGAGGTATCTCCACACGCAGGCACTCTTCATTCAACAGTTTAATAAATTAATGTTCCAAAACAATCGTTATGTACGTAATCTCTTTTTCAGGTGTTAAGAAAAGTCGTCCCGAATCTAGGAAATCGCTATCTTATCTTATATAATACAGACGTTATTTCAAAAAAAAGATGATTACGTCATACGCGTCATGTATTCAGTGACTTAAATATTGCCAAGTAACTGGTTTTCCTGGCTAGTTCAGGCAATCCATTCCATGCTCTAAGCGCATTAGGGAAGAAAGAGCATTTGTACAGATTTTTCCTAGCATATGGGACGAGGAATTAGTCTTTTTCTTTCTTTTTTCTTTCTGAGTATTTTATTAAATTTTGTTTTTGTATTTGGAGATTATGGTTCAGTGTTTTGTGTATAATTGCTACTTTGCTCTTAAGTCTTCTATCCTGAAGGCTTTCTAAATTTAGTGATTTTACTAAAGGTGTTACTCTAGTCAAATGTGAATATTCGTTATAATATCTCTTGAAAAGTAATTATCACCAATATCTGGTTTCCAGAGGAGAAATTTCTCCAGATAGTTTTTCTTCTATTGAAGAGCTCTTCTTATCTTATAATATTATAGACGTTACTTCAAAAGAAGGTAATTAGGTTCTAAGTATTTCATTTGTCAATCTAGTCATACATGTTAATCAATGACTTAAACTCTGCCAAGTTGCTGGTTTTTCTGGCTAATTCTGGCAACACTCTAATGGCACTAGGGAAGAAGGAGCTTTTGTAGGAAATTGTTCTAGCTTATGGTATAAGAAATATCTCTTTGTGTCTTGGGAGTAATTCGGGTCGGGTGTCTTGTTTGGACCGCTGTAGTAGTATACAGCTTTGGAGGACATGGTTTCACTAGTTTCAATTTTTAGTATCCGGAACATATATCGTTTCATTCTGTCGTATCCGGTGGTGAAAAATGACGTGTTGGTTCTGTAGGGACAGCTTGTAATAGGCATCACTTGAAATTGGGGTGAGAGCTACACTATTAAGGGAAACGCAATCAGTAAAAATAGGAGACGATTCTAAGTGGTTACATTATATAGTTTATTTTTAGATCAAGTAGCACTGAGACTAGGAGAAAGGGAGATAACTCAGCCAGACAAATGCCTTTGAGAACGTTTAGATTACGATGTACCAAACAAAAGAGTATCAGAGGTTCCTTCCCCTTGTCATCTTTGTATAACCTCGGACGATAAGGCAGCAAGGGGAAAGAACTTTCACTTTTATCCCTGTTCTGATTTATTCTTGCATTTCAATCTTACCTGCGCTTTTAAAGAAGCTACAAGTAAAATCCACAATGCAGACACTTAGAAGACTTAAGTCTATGTGATTCCACAGCTACAAGGATAACTTTCTTTTATAGAGAGATGGTTTAGTCTCAGAGTCTCACAACAATAATAATAATAAAAATGCCACATAAATGGAAGGAAAGTACATACTCAAAACATACAAAGTAACATATACTTACAAAGTTAATTTGCAGTCCCTATTGTTTTTGTTTTCTCTTTTAAAATAATAAATTTAACAAAAAAATGTTTCATTATATTATTCCAGTCTGTTTCGTCAGACTAATGGTCCTGGATTTAACAGATATTTCTATAGATTTTGTTTACTATTTTAGTTTTTATAGGTTTAGGACTTTTAATAGATATGTATCTGATCACTAAAATATACTTTTGTGTGCGATTGTATGTCATGAAGTTAAAGTACTTTGCTTGTGTGTTTTTTCCAGGGCCGACCTTAGGCGTGGGTAAACTAGGGCCTCGTATAGTGCTCAAGAAAATCTTTTAAAGAAGAAACAGTTAAACTTATGTCCAATGTTATTGTTAAAGTCGCTAGATTTTAATTAAATTGCCTAATTTTAATTTAATTTTTACTCTACTTAATTTGGGGCCACAAAAATTCACTTTGCCTAAGGCATGCAATTATCTAATGCGGCCCTGATGTTTCATTTCTGTATTGGTAACTAAAGAAGGGGACCATACAATAATCTCAAATGTAGAACTGTCTCCAGTTGTCTAAAAAAATTTTTATTTAAAAATGAATCGACTACATATGGATTTCATTACATCCTAGAAAGGCATCCGATGGCCTAAACCAGTGATGCCCAACCTAAATCGACCGGCGGGCCATTTTCGTTTCCGAAACTCGTGTCGCGGGCCACATGATCGAAAAGGTACAAAAACGAAATGAAATTTTAAAAAATTATTAGAAACCTGCGAATCTCCTAATAGGATATTTGAAGTCGATCTTTGTTTTTACGAGTCAGAAATTGGTTTCACATCATGCAATTATCATTGTAGCTATTCTACCACCGAATCATTTTCTTGTCTCTTTTTGGTAAAAAGCCTCCAATTTCTGTGGGTAGTTTTTCTTTTATTCGCGGATCAAATTTATTTTATAATGCCGTTTATATGTTTACTCTTTTTTAAACTGCCACACTTTCTTTACAAATCAAATATTTTGGATTATTTTCATGTTCCACAAAAGTAAACCTACATTCACTTTTCCTGTTAGATTCTACATTCCAAGTCCACGTGCAGTTTCTTCGGCTTTCCCAGTTCATAAACGTACTCATGTTAAAAGTCATGGCACTAATCCATCAGAGAAAAAGTGAGGGTCTAACGTAGATAAAGATACATTTTTCAATTATTTTTTTTTTTGGGGGGGGGGGGGGGGGGACCATGGGGGGAGGAATTTTTTACACTTTGTGCCGACGGTTCGGCGGGCCGGATGAAACCACGTCGCGGGCCGAATCTGGCCCGCGGCCCGTATTTTGGGCATCACTGGCCTAAACTGTACCGATGTTTCATTAATCTAAATACTGTAGAGAGATGTGCCAGTGATGCGATGTGACGCAATGTAAAGTGACGTGACGATTTATGACCTTACGTCATGCAGCGTGACTATTCATCTCGTGACGTCACGTGTCATGGTGTGACGTATATGTCACGTGACGCGATGTTTGACTTTATTGACCCTCTTAGAATCCTTGCTATCTTTTCAATAAACTCTTGAAGGAACTAATACAATGACGTTAACGAACTGATCCCCCATAGAGGACTCAACGCTTCTAGTGGTGCCACGTTTCTCCGTCAAAGCTACGGTCTGCGGGCTTTTTCAGTGCACGGACCAAAGGTGTGGAACCCTTACCCATTGGTCTCAGACGACAATCTTCACTACATTCAAAAAGAACTTTGGACCAATATGTCCAATTTTTTTTATTTAGTTAAGTTTATCATTTTAACTCTCACTGTCGTGTTTATGTTTGTAATGTTATCATAACGCATTAAGCTTACATTATATTTCCTAGCTGGTCTAGACAGTGATAAGATTATAGCGCATTGAGAGAGTTAAAGACATGAAATTGTGCTAAACAAAAACAATCGGTACAAAAATATTTCTAATCCAGATTTATTATCGTTAGACTGGATCTATTACAAATTTAATCACAAATCTTTTTTTTTTCCTTGAGGCGTACTAAACAGAGGACGCATATTCTAATGTGGGTCTAACCAAAGCAACCAATGTTAAACAGCACTTTATTTTTGGTTGCTCCTGTTTGATTTGTATTTCTAAGAGGCCACATCTCAAATAGTTTTGGGCAGGGCCGGCCTTAGGTAATTGGAGGCCCCAGTTGAAATGTAAAAAAAAATGACAGAAAAAAAAAACAAAATGATGACGCTTAAACCAACAGCATTTTGCTACGTCACAGGTCTGTAAGACGTGGCAACAAGCTATTGGTCTTTACTGCCCATAGGTTGTGACGTTGCAGTTCAGAGTTAAGGCCTTCTAAAACAAATGGTCTCGCCGATAGGACGAATATGTATTTCATGGACGATTCATGATCAACAGACTATAAATAACGTTTCAACATTTCACTAAAACAATGATCTTGCAACATACGTAGTCTAACGCGTACATCTCGTTCGTACCTCACTCGGCCAGTTCCAATCTCCTCCACTCGTTGATCAGGGAAAATTAAAAGCACCAAGATGACTGTGTGTAGTCGCTGAATGAACTCTTTATGTTGTGTCTGTTGTATTTATGTGTATGTTGTGTCTGTTGTATTT
>JADKLZ010067979.1:0-13876 GCA_021533235.1 Biomphalaria straminea | reverse complement strand
AGAAGTGCTAAAACTAACAAAAAAAACAAGACAATCATTACCATTAGAAAAATTCTTTTTACTTGAACGTTAAATTATATTTAATTCAAATATTACACATGAAAGCCAATTATTAATTTTAAAAAATCTTCAAAGAAATAAAATTTGCACATCTATTACACTGGGTGCATACTATAAACTAAGACTGGTTCTCTCCCTCTTATTTTCTTACCAGCAATCCTTTTAATTGCAGACATCTTTCTATAACCTTGAATAAATTCTCATCCACAAAGTTAAACTGAAGAAAGGTGTTAAGAAATGATAACATTAAGGGAGGAGTCATCTTATGGATATGTACATATGCCCAGCGACCTGAAACAATAGGATAAACAATCAAAGGATTGTACAAGTGACTGAAAACAATAAACCATAGAACAGAGAGAGAAAAAAAAATTGATGTAGTGGCTAGATAAATCTGTTGTTGAGCAATAATTAGAAAAATGTAAATCAAAAATAGCAATGCAAAAAGGGAATCAGTTAAATTTTTTGTTTCTGTTAGAAGAAATCTGTTAATTTTTTTTTCTTTTTCTGTTATTAAGTTTATGATGATAGATACAACAGAGAGCAAGGGGATAGCAAAAAAAGAAGAATTGATGGAGTGACAACAAACTATTACAAAATGTCAAACAATTTATCAGACCACATTCCTAGCAAGAGTTTACTATAGATAAACAACAACTTCAAGGTAAAATTTGATGAGATAAGTCTGAGTAAACAGAACTGGTTACTACGCTGTTTTGAACAAAGGTTCTCGGTTCAAATCCAAATATGGAAGAAAGGAATTTTAAAATCCTAATTTTAGAACAAACTGCTAATTTATTTGGCATGTAAAAGGTGATAGTCAATTTTCTGGCTATATAATACCCTCATTGACTGTTAACACTGAAACATGTTGATTAAAAAGTAATGTCTATTTTCCAGCTAAGACACAAGAAAGACATTAAACAAGATGCCTGTGTCCATCATTTAGAAGATGGAAAAAAAAGGACTAATTACGCTACTAATCTAGCAATGCCAATATTACTACTTCATTCTTTCAGTTGTGATTTACTCACTAAGATTGATCATTATTGATGAGTTGTTGGTTCTCAAACGTAAAAGGTTTTTGAGGCAAAGGTCTACACTGTCAGGTGTCAACTTGACCCAAAAGTCATTCAAAGGTTTTTCTAGAAAAGTCACCATGCTTCTGTAGTTGAATGGAAGTGCCTGAAGAGTTGATGGAAATGTTTCTTCATTGATTTCTTTATACCTGCACACAAAATAATAATTTTTTAAATTAATTATTTATAGATTGTTAAGAAATACAGGAACTTCCATGACAGTCCACAAAACTATTAGCATGCATGACAAGATTAACATTAAATGCTTAGGTCATAATAATCTTCTCCTTGTAATTCACAAGATAACACAATTATGGTGAATTTTGTCACCTATATTCAACAGTCTGTCTTCACCAAAGACTCTTGATCACAAAAATCTATCAATATATTTATCATATTATTTAAGTCTATCTTTGTAAGCATGGCATATACAAGAAGCAGCAGCCGAATACAATTATAATGGAAAGAAAATGAAGAAAGAATGAAGAAGAGATCTTGGTTCGTGTGTCTGATTGTGCATGGCCACAGGATTGAGGATGAAGTACCAGTAGACTACTGATTTGAAACACTTTAAGAACTGTATGCTCTAATGAAATACCAGTAGACTACTGATTTGAAACATTTTGGGACCTGTACACTCTACTGATTTGAAACATTTTGGGAATCTGGTTAGTCCTGTATGATCTTGATAAGTATGTCATTTGTGTGCATATATATATATCTGTGGTTTGAAAAACAATTAATCTTTCTCACTGAGCGTAATTATTTTTTCCCCATCATGTTTTAATAAGGGTTGATTTTTTTAAACTAATAAAATATGAAATGATCATTTTTTTAATATAAAATTTGAAATAGTAAAACTAAAACTGACAAATTTTCTTACCTGGAGAATAAATGCACCCAAACATTATTAGAAAGTTCTTCACACTTAGCTTTGATCTCTTTGCGTGCTTCTGGCCCCGTTCTAGCACAATATTTGTCAAAGTGTTCTTGCCTGAGTGTATCTTGGTCGTCATTGCTTAAAAACCTGGAAGCATTTTCTGAAACTATGCTCATTGGTGGCAGCTTGGGCCTAACAGTTGGTAGATAATCTTCAGATATCTTTTCAGTACCAGATTTTAAAATACAGGCCAGCGTGAGGAGCTCTTCAATGGAAAACTGACCTTCCCCAAGTCGAATCTGCACTTCTGTGTTGACAGCATTTAGACAAGAGGGACTAAAGCCTTCTGCTGCTATGTAACAATCAACAAGGGATATAAGTGCTGTGTTCGCAAGAAGTCCAATGTCTTGTTCAACAGTATCGTACAGTTCACGCATGACAGCTGAACGTATGAAAGAATGAATCTGATTCCAGTCTGTATTTAGATGCTTTAGAATGTGAAGCCTCTGCAGAGCAAATGCTGCTGAGTACCCCCTCACTTTGTCAGATGGCACTTCTAAAAGTCTGAATATATCATTGACAGAGGTACAGCTCTGCAGAACATAACGAAAAGTGTTGTCAAACTCAGTTTCTTGGCAGACTTTCTCGCCGGTGTAAGAGTGTGATGTGAAAGGGAAAGAGTTGCGAGTGGCTCTTCGAATTAATATAGGCAGCTCTTCAATGTTGATACCATCTTGCACCAACATGGTAGACTCAGTGAGTACCTTGAAGGAACTGCTGTCTGTACTATAACATCTGTATTCTTTTCTATGGGAAACATGTCCTTTAAGTAGCAATGGTTGAGTTTTATACTGATGATTATAGTCAGAGGTAGTTAGAGTCTGGCAGCACAAAGCATTTAATGAACTAATAGCCTTTAAAGTTTCTTTTGGTTTGCAAAGGAATCTATGTGGATTTAAGGAAGACATCCTCCTAATATGAATGCTGGAAAAAAAATCATAATATTTAAGAGATCAAAACATTTTAACTTTAAAAAAAAAATAATAATCATTACTTTTGGTAACATGTCATTCATTCTATCACACAATGGAATAAACAAGAACTAAATGTCAATCAGAATATCTGAAAAACTTTTTAGTAATATTCTATAAATTTCTTTCATGGAAGAAAAAGTTTGCAAAAGTAATAAATATAAACCCTAAATCACAACCTAATAAAACACTCAGACACAAAGATAAAGGCATAGTCTTATTCTATATGCCGGGACAAATTCATTCAAAATCTATTTCTTCCCCAATGCTTTTAGAACATAGAACAGGTTGCTTGAAACAGCCAGGGAAAAAAAAGTTGTATTTGCATTTAACTCTCCAATTTATCTTGCACAAATAGATTGACACACTAATGGTCTTCATCTTTAAAAATGTATTAAAGATAAGATGACAATAATTATATATGGTAAATTTAACAATGTATATGCTAAGATTCTAAAAGTCACAAAACTTAAATGGTATGGACACATTCTTAAGAACTTAAAGATCTTTCAAAAAGGCAATGGCTAAGTAACAGAAGAAAACCAAAGAGGAATGTATGACATTTTCAAGTAAACTGGATTCTATTATACTTATCAAAGCAGCCTTAACATATTTTAGATGCAAATATCCTGGGGAACAAAACATGGTAGGAAAAAAAAAAGTGAAAACACCTTGCCTTCTCTATAAAATAAAGTAAATTTTAATGTTTGCGTATGTAACTACTACATCAAGTGACCAAAATCTCTTCATATGGGTCTTGCACAACTTAGCACAGTACAAAAGCATCAGTTAGAAAGATTGGGCTCCAAGTGGACTCAGCTGAATTTCTTTTTTTAATTTTTTAACCTGTAGAATTTATGTCAATGACTACTTGTCATAAAAGAAACATTTGGTGGAAAGTTCTTTTGACAATGAAAATGTTTAGATCTAGAACTAGTTCAAAATTTTATCACAGATGCCTCTACGGCCTCTAATTATAAAAAAACATATTCAATATCGATCATTATATTGATTATTGTACTTGTCATACATTTTTGAGTTTATTAAATTCTAAATCTAAATATATAGACTAGATCAGGAGTTGGAGCCACTGTGACTAGAGGTAAAGTTAGAGTCTCATAATAAATAATTTTTTTTTTAATAATTTTTTATTTATAAAGCCCTGTTAACAAACAAAATGTAGGCTCAAGGCACTGTAAAAACATTACAAACACAAACATGAGACATGACAAACTAATCTAAAAAAGTTCTAAATAGATAGGTCTTGATGTTCTTTTTAAAAGTGGTGTAGTAAGTTGTCTGTCTGAGATCAATGGGGAGTGAGTTCCAAACCTTTTGTCCGTAAACTGAAAAAGCCCCCTGACCGTAGCTTTTGAGGGAAAAACGTGGCACCACTAAAAGCGTTGAGTCCATTAAGCGTAGGGCTCTCTGTGGGACATATGGAGTAATCAGTTCGCTAAGGTACAAGGGCATCTCATTGTTGTATATACACTGATGACAAAGTGTGGCGACCTTGTAATCTATTCTTGCTTTTACGGGTAACCAATGGAGCGTGCGCAAGAGCGCAGTAGCAGAATCTCGTCTTATTTTTTTTAAGAACTATTCGTGAGGCGTTGTTCTGAATAATTTGCAGCTTGGCTATTTTGTTGTCGGGTATGCCTGCTAGCACAACGTTGCAGTAGTCAAGGCGGGAGAGTATGAATGCCACAGCTAGCGTTTTTGTTGACTCCGTTGTTAGGTACAGTCGGATCTGGCCTAATCTGCGGAGCTGCAGATAAAGACCCTTGTAAATTTGTAAATATATTTTGTTTATTGTTATCAATGAGAAAGCCCTTTTTTTTTTTGTAGACTCATACTGTCTAAAGACTAAAGTAAAGACAAATACTAGATTAGAATAATTTATTAAACTCAACTCGTACCTTTACTACCAGTACTGTTAAAGTGTTAGTCATTTAGTGTTATTACTGTTATTGTAGGGATGTGAAATAAAAAAATTATCTTAGAAAAAACAATTTTTTGTTAGTATATATATATTGGAAAGTTCTTTTAAAGTATTTTAATGATGTACTAACGAAAAATTGTTTTTTTCAAGATAAATATTTTATTTCACCTCCCTAATTATAATTTATACACCAATGGAAAGTTATTTTAAAGTACTTTAATTTTAATGATGTAGATCTATTAACGAAAAAATATTATTTTAAAGATAAGTTTATTATTTCACCTCCCTATTCATAACTCATTGTCATAATCATAAGATGATTATGATAAGTGTCATAAGTTATTGTCATAATCATAAGTCTAAGACTAAGTCGGTCTAAGTCTAAGAGTAAGACTCTAACTTAGACAGTCTAAAGTACTCTGAGTCTAAGATGACTAAGACTTTAATAGGTACTTTGACAAACCTTTCTCTACTGACCTATAAACTGCTAACTAGCAGCTATATAGTTTTGAAACAGAATGGCTAGACTCCCAAACCCATGGTGCTAGTTGATTGGTTGTTGTTTTTACATTTGCTTCATTTTTTAAAAACCCTTGTTCTAATCTTAAAGGAGGATTCCTAAGCTTTTGAATGAAACCACATTGTCAATAAATAAAAATTGTGTTTATTTAGAAAATTCAAAGTAAAGTCATAGGTAAGAATGATTTTGCATTTAATATCATTTTAAAGCAAGGTAGCTATTTTTTTATTGTAAGTTAGTCCTAGATTTATGCTTAAAGTTTTTTATTTCATCATTTTTTATTGAAATTTTGCCCCCAAAAATAAAAAAAAAACTCCCCAATGCGTTAAAAATGATGCCAAATTAGGCTATTTTTCAAAATGGTTAAGTAGAATAATTATAACTACCATAACAATCTATGACTATAGTATTAAAATCAATATTTATATTAAAGAGTAGTGTTAGAAATCTTTTTTTTCTATACTTAGGTACACAAAATATAAAAGGAAATCAGATTATTAGGTAAAATTGGGCCCATCCTGACGATGTTTAATGAAGTCACTCAATGATGAAGCGACGTGTGGCGCCAGACATTAGTAATTCTCGTTGATAATATTAAGTATAAAAAATGATTTATGCATTGTTTAACAGCTTATCTTTGATTAACCTAGTGGAGAGAATGCTATCAAGGTGTTATTTTACATTATATTTAAAAATATTATAAGCTGGGGAAGTTTCTACCAAACGACATTCTCGAAAAAGGATCGAAGTCAATTTTCAAACAATTGAATTAGCTGTGAATCAATGTTAGCTGCATGTGAGGTGAAATAATCAAATTAAATAACATACAATGGGGTAGATGTGTTCCAAATTTCAAGCTTCTATCTATTACGGTTATAAAGTTATGATGAGATAAAGACGAAAATTCATTTTTTCGATCACAGTTTTTTGGATATTTTCTTTAGTCCATTTTTCAACACATATTAGGGGATTCAGTGAGAAAATAGTTATTAGCTTATATGCAATCAAACCACTCTAGCTAGATAGATAATTTTGTGATATAAATGCTACAAAAAGAATTTTGAAGATCGGATATGTAGTTTAAAAGTTATAAATTTTTTAGTTAATTATTTTGACCCCTTCTAAACCTTTGTATTTTACTAATTTTTTTGTCCCATTTTGTGTTGTCTTGTCACTTTGAATTTTTTTTTAACCTTTCTAAATATTATTTAGCTTTTAAATAAATATCAACATTTTAAGATACATTAAAATTAATATTCCTGTGATTTTTTATATGTTATTTAAGTTATTTAACATTTTAAAATAATATTTTAAGTGAGAAAATACGTTCACCATCATGAATCATGGCATTCATAAATGCCACTCCCCCCCCCCCCGATCTGACGGGGCCGATGTCTAGATCTAATTCTAATGTACATGATACGACTTATTGGAGTTATGATCTTGACATTAAAAAATGGCCTAAAATCAAATGTATAATTAAATAAATACAAAATCAACTAAATTTGTTTGTTTTTACAGCTAAATACATCGATAAACACAATAAAAAAGAAAATTCATTTGACCCAATTAGATCTATACAGCCGGTAAGCACAAGCGGATTGGCTGCGCCCGGTCACGTGACCTATTATTGACGCCGCGAACGACGCGAAGGGGGAAAAAAAGTGGGCTGCGCGAGCGAAGGCGAGTGATTTGATTGGACCAAAATAAACAATTTCTTTCGATCAAAAGCCGCTGGAATCCTCAATACATAAAAAAAAACGAATTACACACATAGAATCGGCAATTGATGAGCTTTAAAACGATGTTTGAAATTTTATTTCAGGTCCATAGAATACGAAGTTATTACAAAAACAAAATTTCACCCTGCAACAGTTTCGTACTCGCTTAAGATATCTTCAAATTTCAAACAGATATTGATAGGTCTTCCATTTCTGCGTACAACGATGTATCACATGCCTATATACGACTTGTACTTACATGAGGCTTTTAAATAGAAAATGGGATACCAAAACTTCGTTTCGCCGCGAAATGGGACAAAAAAAATACGGACGATTTTTCAGGCGGACTGAACGGCCTACACATATGATAAGATGGTGATAAAACCGCATAACTTTGCTCCTATATAACATAGAAAGATAAATTTGTTATCATTGTAATCCTCTCAGCAAGCTCTACATAACTAGATAGTTTCTGTTGTTATATAATAATATATTTATTTTGAATTTTTTATTAAAGACAGTACCTAACTAAGTTTTACTAAGAGTAGACGTCTAATAAGTTAAGTAAAAAAGTTGTAAAGTACAAGACAAGTTCATTCGTCCGGAGAATCGTTAAATCTAGATTTACATAGATTCTAGATATTTAAAATAATCTAGATCTAGTCTTGCTCTATTTATATCAAGATGATAGATCTATTTGTTTTCTTTTAATAATAACCTTTCTTCCTATTGTAATTGTGAGACCAGCGACCTCATACTACATAGATCTAGTTATATAAATAAACAAGGATGTTGACTTTGTTCTTTCACTGAAGACATTTGTAATCGCTAGTAGAAAAGAGGTTATACATTTGCACACAAACCTATATAATATAGACATGCACTTTAAGGTTAGGGTTAGGGTTAACATTAACATCCCCAGTGTAGGAAATGTTTCTTTATTTTCAGGAGGGGGGGGGTACTGGCTAAAACATGTATTCCCAATGAAATTCCCAGAAGAATTAATTTGATTATGGACTTCATTTCTCTCAAATTGATATTATCACCTTTTAGCTGTTAAATAGTCTATAGACTATGAAGCCTATACTTGACTGCTAATTAGTCTTACAATAAGATCGTGACCATCCAAGAACGCCTTTAAAGTGAGAAACAAATATTGTCAAGCCTTTTCCCAGTATCATATGAATATAAATAACTGAATGAAGCTCCTCCTCCTTTGTGTCTTGTGATCCAAGATGAACACAGTTACATATTCTTTGTTTGTGAAGATCGCGTTAGAGTCCACAATGCGTATTTCCACCAGTGGCTGAAAAAATGGTACATGAGCGTCTGGTTTGGTACCTTGAGAGTGCCCGTCTTATAGCTCCAGAACAGGCTGGTTTCAGGGCTGGAATGTTCGCAATAGACCAAGTCAACATCTTTGTGCAGAGCGTAGCAGATGGATTCCAAAGGACTTAAAACAGGCATATGATAAAGTATGGCGGCCTGGTTTGCTTCATAAGATTAGAGCCGTAGGGGTGCGTGGACGGATATATACCTGGATTAGAGACTTCCTACAAGAGCGTACAATAAGAACAAGGATGTACGGAGAAGTCTCAGGGGAAATGACCCTCGAGCACGGCCTCCCCTAGGGCTCCGTCCTGTCATGCATCCTTTTCACGGCCTTCATAAATGACCTACTGGCTCAGCTAAAATGCCAAAAGCTGCTATATGCTGATGATATTGTCCTTTGGAAATCCGGAAGGAGCGCAGCCTCTATACAAAAAAGTGTTGCAAGAAGATCTCCATACGCTCTGCTCATACACACAAAAATGGAGGCTAGAAATAAACACCTCCAAGACGGTCTATTCCCTGTTCACGCTCGGGACTGGCATTCTCAAACAACCTTTCCGGCTCTCCCTTAACGGAGTGGCTCTCAGCATGGAAAAGCTACCCAAGTACCTTGGTGTAACTTTAGATCGCAAACTAAAAATGTGTGAGCACATTCAGGATGTTGCAAGAAAGGCCTCAGGGAAACTTTGCATTGTGCGGAAGCTGGCATCCACGAAGTGGGGAGCCCTAGCAGACATGCTTCGATCCCTGTATTTAGGAGCAGTCCGATCACAGATAGACTACAGCCTACCTGTGCAAATTTATGGCTCTATGACTGCTCTTTAACAGATTGATAAAATACAGTCCCAAGCACTAAGATTTGTCTGTGGTACCTTTAGGTCAAGTCCAGTAAATGCGGCTGAAATAATGACTAATGTAGGTCCACTAAACCTTAGGAGGGAAAGGTCAGTACTGACCTGCTTTGAGCGATATAGAAGGCTGGACGAATACCTCCCAGCTAGAAAACTAGTGGATGGTTGGAGATGCAGAAGACGTATCAAGATGCAGTCTTTTATGCACCATGCCACTAGACTAACTGATAAAGCTGGCCTCTCCACTAACCGACAAAACATTCAACGCTTTCACCACCTTCTTCCTTGGTGTCGCCCAACTCCCCAGACGTACGACTGAAACTAGCAGATCCTAACGCCACTAAGCAAAATCGTTCATCAAACGACCTCCAAATAATAGCACTGGAGACCATTAATGCTTTCAAGCCCAGTGCTATTTTTGCATATACTGATGGGTCGGTATTGTTGGATTCTGAAAGAGCAGGCTATGGAGCCTACATCGACTTTCTTGGCTCCCTCTCAGTTAAAATCTTTGGACCATCTGGTAGTGTTTGCAGTTTTGATGCGGAAACCATGGCAGTCTGTGAAGCCCTAAAGGTCATTGACTCACACTCGACGAGGGACATTTGAGGGCAACGCTGATTGTTGTGGTCACTGACTCAAAACCTGTATCACAGGCTTTGCAAAGCCATGGACCATGGCCCCCCAATATCGACACTGTCATCATGACCTCACACAACATGAAGCAGCGCTATGGCATTCCTGTGATAATGCAGTGGTACCAAGTCACATAGTTGTGACTGGGAACACTATTGCAGACTCCTTGACCCACCAGGGAGGACAAATCCCACCAACTGAACAGGCTGTAAGTTTTCACCATGCCCTGGCTATAATTTAAAAAACTGAAATGGAAAAGTGGTTTGAGTGCTGGGACAAGTCCCCAAAAGCCCGTGGAGTCTGAGAGCGCATGAGGCGCCCTGACCGCACTTCCCCGTGGTGGAGGCTGTCTAGGCCTGAGCAAGCTGTTATAGCACAGTGCAGGACAGGCCACTGTTCTGTTGGCTCATACTTTTCACGGTTATGGTCAAATTTTGACTCACGCGTGCCCCCGCTGCGGGGAAGAAGAGGAAACCGTGCGTCATATACTGTATGACTACCCCAGACTTGCTGATCTCCGTCTCGACAGGTCTGGGAAATCAAAACTTCTCGACCTGTATGGTGACATCTACGCACTACGCAAGACAGCAGGGTTTTTGTCCAGGGCTTTTGCAAGAGAGGATTTAAGCCTCTCAAGCCCTCACTCAAATGGAGTTTGATGATGATGATGACCAGTGGCGTAGAAAGGTAGCCGTGGGCCCGGGTTCAAGAATATGTTGATGGGCCCCTCCCCCCCAATTTGACACATATTTTGTGTGACAAAGAAATCCAGTAGTTTGTATGTATCAGTACATCAATTCAATAACACATCTGATAGAATCATTGAACACCATGTTCTAAGAAGGGGCATAATGTTTAGCAAAGTAAACCTAATGTGCAAGTGGTTGCTTTTGTTGAACAATAAATGAAGGCTTTTCAGTGGCGTAGCTAGGGTGAAGGGGATGGGGGGGTCTAGATTCGAAAATCTCACCAATATAGGGCCAAAAATGAGTGTCCGAAATTTGTTCTCCATTAAATATAAAAAAAATTACGCCTTTATGTAATGTCAGGATGTCGAATGTCAAAATGCTGGGGTCCCTAAAGAGGTCAAGCTCTCGGGCCCCCAAATTCCTAACTACGCCACTAATGCTGTTGTAGGCCTACTGTTCGCTCATCTTGAAAAACCATCCTTGCCTTGGCATCGTTCGTAATTTAAATAAAGATGGTGATATTTTATTACTTAAGAATATGTGCACAGTCAATCCTATAGACTTCTGGTTCTCACAAATATGAAATCTTCTTCATAGAAATTCACAAAACAATTTCAGAAAATAATGCAAATATAATAGGCCCTACATTTTTATTCTCTTTGAGTGCTGCCAAATATGATACAGAAAAATGGCACAGAATGGAATCTCCTTTAGGTGTTTTGCTAAAAGCCATAGCCAAAGTCTATTTTCTCGTTTTGAATTTGTGGGTCGAATTTAAGGGTTGTGTTTTTCTTTTCTTAAGAAGTTATGTTTTGCTAAGACATTGTTGTTGCTACTTGTGTCACCTAAACGATACACTTTGTGATGACCACTAAATAAAAGATTCTTGCATTTTGAAGTTACAACTATCATTTACTATGCAATGAATTACTTTCAGTCAATAATAGTTGACAATTTTTTTGATGCGCTCTTTGTTTAGATCATCCACCGTTCTCAGTCATTCAGGTTGAACAATACATGAAGGCTTTTCAGTGGCGTAGCTAGGGTGAGAGGGGTGGGGGGTCCAAATTAAGTCCATATTAAGTCCAGATATTGTAGGCCTATGTATATATGGCTCCTTCTGTCTCGGAAGACAATGGATGCGCCGAGAGGAGTCACTGGCTTTGGTTACGTCTTGAGACAGGGCAGAATCTGGAGTGGCTGATCAAGCCAATTCTGAATCGGCATAGTTTGCCACAGTTCGTGCATTTATATTCCTCAGTTTTAGGGCTAGTTGACAGCAGGGCAGCTTTCTTTTTCATTCTCTTGGCCGATGCAGCTTCATTTCTTTTGTGTGACTTTGTAGCGGAAGTTATTGATGTCACCGATGTTTATAATAAATTCAATAAATTCATCCTTTGTTATTGCTTATCTTTTCATGGAGTGCCTACCTTAGAGTTACAACAATGTTTTGCCGTTTAAGTGAATTCTGACGGAATAATTTCTATTGTCCACACTTAACAAAATAATCAATTATTAGTAATTAATTGACTACTTGGTTATTATTTCTTACCTTAATGACTCAAGTCTTGTTTAGCGAATGAATGATTGTGCGAAGTTTTTACTTTCTCCGAGAATGAGTGATCGGGAAATAACGTGTACAGACTTTTTACCTAACAGAATGATATAAACTGAGTTAATATAAGCTTTGCAAAAATATAGCCTAAATACAAATAAAAGTTCGACGTAAATCCATTACAATAGCACAATAGGTTTCAAAGAAAGTGTGCAGTATTTCTTATAAGTCTAAATGGAAAAACAATTAAGCTAAGATAATTAGTGACGTCAGTATGTTTTTCTTACATCGACATCTTGATAAGCAGAACTCATCAATAAGCATTAACTTTGAAAGAATACAAATGTAACAAATTTAATAGGACTATATATGTTCGCCCCATACTAGCCATGAGGGTCTACACAAGGCTTCACCTGGTTTCACTAACTGAGCCCGGACTCATCTCTAAGAGCGCCCCAGGGGCGTAGCTAGGGATTCGGGGGCCCGGGGGGGATCGACCTCTTTGGGGACCCCTTGCATTTTGACATTCGACATCTGATATGACATAATGTAGGCAAAAATTATATATGCCCAAGATCTAATTGGTTTAGTATATCAGTAAACTTAACAAAAAAATCATTAAGACTCTTTTAATAAATAATACCGTTGTTTATTAGCTAAATAATGCACAAGTGACAAATCTCAATTCATATCGCTTCACATCGTTCAGCAAAGACATCTATAACATCATCTACATCGATACTTTCTAGTATTTGTGACTTCACTGACATTGAAGCAATGTTAAGCCTTTCTTGCGTTATTGTGCTCCTGGGATAGTTTTTGAACTTGAGCTTTGAAAATGACGCAATGGAAGTGGCCTGAGTTAGCGTTATTCGGAGGAGGTTGCAAGGTTTGAACACACGTAATTACCATATGAAACCTGTTTCCGCAATATGTCTATTGTGACAAACGATGGGAAAACATACAGTAGAAATCAACGCTTTTTGAACAATAGTTTCGATGAAGATATCTCTGGGTACTATGATACCGTTGAAGGCAACGAACAGTAAACTGTTAGAAAAACGAAACAGACATTTATAGACCAACGTCTAGAGAACTTGTTGTGCCAGTCAAGACAACCAGATATCAGTCTTAAGAACTTTAAAAGGAAGGATGTGATACTAAATTAATAAAAGGAAGGATCTCTATGGTTAATTTGGGGAAAAAAAGTTGAACAAATTCATGTACAGTTCCAAAAAAGGTGACAATTGTTGGCTCTATCTCAGCAGAATGAAAAGCTGCCAGGTTGAGAGAGTGATTATCACAGTTCAGAAATATTGCTTTTGGATTTATGCCTAAAGACGTTTCCACAGGCCAGACGGACGACCACTCATTGTGGCTGCGTTATCATAGGTTTAAGCAATGCGTCACGCTGTTTTGTAGCCCCACCCTGGTCAAACCGAATAATGAACAATTCTAGCATTATTAAGAATAACTATTGGATTTGTTATACTGGAATTCGCTGTATATCATACAGTTTTATTCGTGGCCAGTAGCGGCCTTAGAAGGTGGCTTGAGGGGGCCCCGCGATCGGAGACCAC